>JABBWB010000492.1:0-24350 GCA_016628085.1 Suillus occidentalis
CCTTGGGCAGATCTTCGATGGGGGACGGTCAGCGCTGCGCGCTATCGCCCATTAACTTAGTGCTTACCGTAGTGTCGTAGTCTCAGACGAGTGACAGACACGAAACTGGAAATTAAACTACAACACGTCAATCGGAGGCATCAAGTCAACAACGAACCAATTCATATTCGTACAATTCACAAGTAGTAATGCCAGTGTGGAAGAAGATATGTACATGAAAGATGCAAGTAATGATATGCGTGAAAGGATAATGAAAATGCCATGTTCTAGATGCAGATGCAGATGATGATGATGGTGGTGGTGATGATGTACAGGTAGTATGCCAATGATAGTCAAGAAAAAATATGTTCGGTAATCGAACGCTGGGACTTGGAACCCGTCGCATCGTCCGGGTACTCGCAGCGCCATTCAAATACTCCCCGAACCATATGTCAGTAAAAACTCTTCCAGTCCAGCCGATAAGGTGTTATTCAGATCATTTGCGGAGGCAGGCTTCCACTGAAAGTCTTCATCGAAGGCGGGAATGGACGGCTGAGAATTGTTATCTGACAACAGCTTTGGGTCGATGTGCGGTGTGTAGCGAGTGGTGACATTGACGGGGACGGTTGAGGGTTGGAAGGAGTTGGGGGTGGGAATGGACGACTGAGAATTGCCATCGGACAACAACCTCGGGTCGATCTGCGATATATGGAGAGTGGATAAATTGAAAGGGACGGTTGAGGGTTGCGAGGAGTTGGGGATGGGGAAGGGGAGCCGAGAGGGCTGTTCATTAACAGAGGCAAAATTCTCAGAAGAGAACAGTTTTTCCCAGGTGAGTTCACCGAACTCGTCCTGGAATTCGGTGACACCGGAGCGGCTAGACTCAGCGGGTGAGAGGGCATCACAGCGAACGAGGCCTACAAGGTCAGGAACCATCTGGTTCGCAGCCATCGAAGCAGGAATAGCTCCCTGGTGCTGAGGGGATGGGTAAGGTGCAGCGGTGGACATTCGAGCACCTCTGCCATTGAGATAGTGACGTGCCCTGGGCTTATAACCGTGCAAATTCTTGCGGTGACGCGTCATGCTCGCTTGATCGGTGGTGGCAAATGGGCACTCAGGGCACCAATGCGAGAGTTCGCCAGTGTGCGTCCTGATGTGCGTCTTCAAGTTGGTCTTTTGGATGGTCTTGTAAGTGCAGTTAGGGAATGGACATGCGTGCATACTGATCAAGAGTCAGGCCTTCAGGAACTATCTGGTATATAGAGTACGAATACTTACAAGGCATCGTTGTCTTTATAGTGCGTGCGCACGTGTCTAGGAAGATCTGACTTGCGGCTTATAGCTGTGTTACAAATGTGGCACTTAACAGGAGCCTGCAGAGAACGCGTCATAAGTACAAGACACGTGATGTGAGGAAGACTAGAAACGCACCTTGTTATTTCTTACAGCAGGCATCTTGGATGGTGTTCGAGTCGAGAGAAGCAGTTATATATGATCTGGGAAGGAGATTTGACTCTTTGGCGTGGATGAAAAGTGCTTGTGTTGTGGGGATTCCAACATCCTGCGCGCCTCTTTTAAAGGACCAGGCGTGCTATTGACATCGAGTGCGATTGCTTTTCCGTGGCGCGCGTTTTTTTGCCTTTAAAGGCAAAAAGCGCGAAGCAATCGTGTGTGGTGGTCTGAGCATAAGGGACGAGCGACTCGTTGAAAGGGGAAGGTAGGAGATTGCATCTCGATGCTCTTCATTTTTGCCTTGTTAGGTGATTTCTGGGTGCCTGCGTACTCGGGGTGAATGGCTCGCTGCTTGTGCTCAGACCTGAAGGCCTCATGAAAGGGAAGGTAGGACCCACAGACGCATTGTAAAAGAGCCCTATGTCGAGTCACGTCCAAAGACATTGAGGAGCTTCATGTTGGTACTAGTCTCTAGGCATGGATAGCGTTCGTAGCCGCTTGTCGGTTTTCAATGAATTTGGAAAACTCGGGAGGATGAAGTGAGAATATGAACAAGACCAAGTTACGTGACGGTCATCAACAAAAGAATCACTGGCGTGTATGGCCAGTTACTGCCTTTTATGGCTTACAAACCCCGAACAGAATGATAGAAGATATGCATGAACTTGGAGCACGTATGCAAGTGGTGCCAGATATGTGGGACATGTAAAGCTTGTACCCGGATTGTGCGAAGCTGGTAAAGTAACCAACAGAAGTGCGGAGGTATGCGTGAGTTCGCAGCATGTATGCAAGTCATAGCAAACATGTGTGAAATGTAAAGCTCGTACACGAAATGTGCGAAACTTGTAAGTGATTGACAGAAGTGCAAAGGTATGCATAATCAACTGATCACATATATAGACTGGATCCAAGTTCTTACTCTTGCACTCATGCGCATGCACCATGATGTATATTACTACAGATATTTTGATGCTTCGTCTCTCAAGATCTCGCCATAGGTTGACCGCAAACTCGGCCGACAGTAGCTTGGCACGTACGTCAGTTTCATAATTTTCTAAGTTATTAGGACTCCGAACTTTGACTCAAGCTTCAGAAGTTCCGACTTCGAAGATCCGTCCGCCGGCTCATAAGTACTACATGTTACCTCTTTCCTGCTATTATTCAAGCTAATGATGCTCCCCACTAACTGCCGTCGCCCTTGTAAGTCCTTTTCTTCAGTTTCCTCTCAATTGTAGTGCTACCCTATACCGTGGGGCCCTGCTGTGGCCTCTGAGTTACACCTTGCAGCTGCCGCTACCCCTCACTGGATCTCTCGCACCCTCTTGCGTTATTCAAGTTTGAGTGAGTTTTTTTTTGTTCTGCTTTTATTCAATCCCGTCGTGCACGCGCTGCTACCTTTAAGTTGCGCATGAAAGGTTTTTATTTTCTCTTTGTTTTCTAACGTTTGGTAGCCTTCTACATTTCTGCATCATCTGAAACCTTCCTCTACTCTTTCGTACCATCTCGGACTTTCCCTGCATGCTCTCGCGCCTCCTCGATCTCTCTCAGCCTTTTTCTGCAGCTCTTGCGCCTTCTCGGACTTTCTCTGTATGCTCTCGCACCTTCTCATACCGCCTAGTGCTGTCTTTCATTATCGTTGTCTCTGTAAGTTTGATTTTTTCTCTTGTTTCTGCTGGTTCACATCATGCGCTATGTATGACTACCTTCACCTCATCACTTTGATATTCAGTAATTGCCGCTTACATATCTATATCTCGACTTAATTTACTTATGTTCGTGAGTTATAGCTGTAGTGTAACTAGCAATGGTGCAATCTGATGTGCCTATGATCGTGATCAACTTGAAATGGAGCCTAAATTACTGCACAATAGGGCAACAAGACTAGTAGGAGTATGTATATAAGTTTATTGCCTGTACAAGGGAACACCAGAAAGTACAATTGTCGCAATAGTTGTAGCAGCATGTATTGAACTTTGTCATCTAAACAAGAGTCTACCGAGTGCTACAAATATAACAAGGCTGGTAGGAGTATGCATAAAACCTCGCTGCATGCATGGACTTATATGATGGCTGACAAACTCAACACAAGTCTGTCAGGTGTTTGTGTGGATGGTAGCAATTTCACACCTTGTACTGGCCTGTTGCGTGGTATACACGGTTTTGATTTTTTTGTTGATGGTGCTTAGCACGTGAAACCAACAACAGTGGAACCTCTATCTGATAAAGCAGTTGACTATTGGGGAATTGGGCGTCTGATCGACCTGATCTGTGACTATGAAGGTCAGGAGCGAGTTGATGAACGTTGGTTGGGATTTGCTGCATCACCTCATAGTAGACGCCCAGGAGATGAGTCTATTGTGAGAGGCCTACCGAATATCTCCAGAATCGCGAAGACCATCTGTTCTGCAGGGCTCGTGATGTGAATCGTGATCAAGTATTCCAGTACATCACCGGCACTGCTGAACGTAGGCTAAGGCAAAAGAGATAAGTCACACTTCGACTAGGACCCCGGAAAAACTCAACCAACAACACCCAACGACGTCTCTTCAAGCCTATTCTCTTCTCCAAATCATAAAATACACACTCAAGATAAGTTATTGACCGGTCCCGGTAACCTCGCGGGACACGGAGCGAGACCGCCCAAACCCAACTCCCCGACCCCGGGCCGTCCAATGGCCCAAATAACCGTTTTATCACCCTCCTAACGATGTCCATATCTGATGAAGACTATGAAAACCTCAATACTAATATTTAACAGGACCCTAATACCCAACCGCTACCGCAAGCACTACACGTAGACCCTGGCGAACATGGAGTTGGGAAGCCGTGGATCTGCTGCTAGCGGCTTCTGTTCTGTCGGTGTCTCTGATGTGAACAGGCTGCAGGCTGCTCAGTCCATGCTCAAGGGACACACTTTTTTTAGCGAGCTCAGTTTTAATCTCGCCGGATAGTACTTGCATCGTGACTGGTTCTCTCGACTATATTGTCCAACTATTGTTGATGCACAGGCAGTCATGGAGCAGCCAGTCGGTGAGTTTTGCGGGGGACTCAATCTCGTTCTCGCTGGATGGTATCATGACTGAATCTTCTGACAGGCTGTGGGATCCAGCAATGGAGCAACCAGTTGGTTAGTCGGGTTCACTCAGCGTTGTTGTTCTTGTTGGCCACTACTGCCGCCACATATGACAAGCAACAGTTGGAACGATCACTTTATTCGCGGGTCTTCTCCCAAAACGCGCAGCAGCCATCGCACTGCTAGCTGTGGCTGGCCCCAAATTTGCCAGCTCTCTATTTCTATTTTTGATGCCCACCCTCGAACGTACTTCTCGCAACTCAAAACCGCCAGGATTTTTTGATGCCCACCTTTTTTCTTTTTCCGCCAGCACTTTTTAATGGCTGGCCAACGCTTCACACGAGCACCGCGACTTAAAAGCCGTCCAACTTCACGCTACTCACCCACATAAGTAAACCCAACTTAATATCCAAGATATGCATCTCACCAGATTCACTGGCATTCGACTACGTCGCTACCCGCACAGGCATATACAAACACTGAGTCTAGATCTCAAACGCACTATGCACCGATCGACGCCTAGGCCCTACATAGGCCCCAGCGAATCAGTCGGTCCTGGCCTGTACTTCATTTCCTGATTATTCCCACCTTGATCTCGTGAGTCGTGCGCATATAGCTCCATACAGAACTATCATCCATACTAAAGATCGAGTATTCTCCGGTGCCGGTGATCTGTGGGAGTTGATCAGAGAGCGCACCATCGATATCGAGGCGAAGCATGAAGAGACGCTGTAAACGTACCAAAGCGTATGTCCACACTCCCCCGGCCCTTGGGCCAGCAAAAAACACGCAGCTGTAGAACGCGTTCTCCTGGAGAAGAGGAAGAAGCGGTGTCTGATGGAAGTTATCGTTGTACGTATACCCAGGCTATCGACTCTCAAGCTCATCGGCTGTGAGTTTGTGATTTTTGTCATTGTGCAGTGGGTGTGCGGGTGTGGTTTGACATTCGCGCTTGCACTTGCATTTGGGTGGTGTAGCGTGTGCTGGGGCTGCTGCCACGCTCTTATCAGCTTGATAAGGCCACCTTTGAGGTGACATGCGTCTAGGGTGTATACCTGTACCTTGCACTTTAGCTTGCTCAATACAAACAAGAGAAGCGGACGATACTACCGATGTCGATGAGGGAGGAAACACCCCGTCCCAAGTCCAACACCTATAACCTCAACACCATCGCCTCTAAACGGTCCCACACCCTCGATACGCAGTCAGACTCCTCTGAATCACAGGAGGGGAAAAAGAAGGCGATGTGTAATTTGAACGTCGGTATGCTTACTCGTAGCTGTTCTGTGCTGTTAACCGTGACTGACTTTATACAGTGTATCGACCCCCCGTTAATGTTGCACCTTCAAGCATGTGGGTCACCACGGACCTCTGAAAAGCTTTTGATGAAGCGTTCGAGGAGGGACTGGGCCAGGCGGGTCCGATGGCTGTATCCTATCCCTCACAACGAGGTGTAGCACCGCCCTGGCCCCTCCTGCAACATCGGGATCGAGCTGGACCTGCTCATCGTGCACGCCAAGAGGTTGCGCGCACGCTGAGATGGCGGTGTATGCTGTGGCTATCGAGAATTGGAGTGGTGTTGATACCAATGGGTGAAATCGATCGCTGGTTTCAAACTTTTAAGAGGCGCTGAATCCTCATGCAGGCACTGGTACTGGCAAAGGTCCGCCGACGACTTTGAGTGAGCTGCTTTTGTGCAAAGATGCGGATATGTATTGTATGAATGATGAGTCAGAGGATGGTACGGATGGGAGCTGTTGGGGTTTTGAAGATTATCTTGAGTATGGGGATGATGATGAGGTTGAGGTTGATGGTAATGATCGTGATCGTGATAGCGGAGATGGTAAGTGACATCTGTGTTTTTGGCATGGGACTGCGTGTCTCTCTTGCTTTGATGTAATAGTAGCATTGGATCATGGGCGAGACATACTTCTTGAATACGATTGTGTAGTCATTGCAATTGAGGGAGGTATTCAAATGCAACCGCAGATGAGCATGATTAAATGTGAACGAGGACTGGATTATTCGTGGTACGATGAGTTGAATACCATCATTCAGAGTACAATAACGAAGCTGTGTAAAGTGGCGGAGTCAAGGTGATATCGAGTGTATGCTGAGGCTTATCCTAGCACGAAAGAACAGTAGGGGATGTAGGTTTTGCAAGGCTGTGGCCTAGGTCAGGACTCGGGTATTTCTGACTCGGATGTGTGCAGACGATAAAAAGTCACGGCATGGATAATCGAATTGGAATCACGTCGAGAGTTTACGAAAAGTGAGCTGTGAGAAAAAGCAACTGGTGGACGAAAGTAGCGATCAAACGCGAGTGGAATGAGGGGTCTGGAAGGGCGTAGATGACTCGTTTAGTAAAGCACATTTTGAGCTCTCATTTAACGGCACATGCTCATATGTTAACCTGGTTACGAAACGAGACCGGGGCTGAAGTCAATGTGATAAAGGACTCGAGATATCGAGTGGTATCAAGATGCTAGCAGGAAGGGAGTGGAGTGCTGTGTGGGATTCGTCAGGTATGTCTGACTCGGATGTTGTGCGAAATCACGGTGTCGATGAATGGATTGGAATCACGTCAAGCACAACCCCAAATAGGATACGAGAATTTGAGTTCCAGAAAAACGACCAGTGGACGAAAGCAGCCATCGAGCTTCACGCGAGTAGCATGGCGTAGATGAAAAACCCAAAAAACCGCAGTTGCCTAGTTCAGTAAGCCAACGGCACTGACGAGAACCGCGGTTATCACTTTCCTAAACAGGTGAACGCGGCGAGAGGGGAAAGGCGTCATTGAAAAAACGCGGTTGTCTCATCCGCGAGCTCAAAACGGCACATGGACCTCAAAAATTTAATTAAGTTCATTTTTGAGTCGAGATACATTTCCTAAATAGGAAACAAAACGAGAACCGAATTACATACTCTCGATAGCACCGCGCCATAGCCTGCCATATGTAGCACCGCTACTACTCCCGGAACCTTTTTATTCACCACGCGCCACGAGTACTCGAGTTCAAGTTCAAACATCAAATACTCGTGCATATGCGACACGCGATTGACTGAAATATATCCCTATGGACCCGGTAAGACCATTACTCGCACCTTCTCTTGCCCAAGGGGACTATGGAGCTCGAGTTCTGGTAAAGCACCTGTTTGAGCCTCGAGTTCAAATGGCAATATTCCCATAAACGCTAGTCCCCAAACGAGGAAGAAAACGAGCACCGCGCTACCGTTTACCTAACCACTTGTTCGAGCTCAAAACGGCACATTTCCAAAAACGCTAGTCACCAATCGAGAAGACGGAATTAATATTATCGCCATAGCCCACCCCTTACAACTCCCGGATCCTTTTTCTTCACTACGACACGCGAGTACTTGTATTCAAACATCCATGCATATGTGACTGACTGGTATTCGAAGCTCTGGGCAGTAATAGCATTATTACTCGCTCCTTCTCGTGCAAGAGTGACTATATACTACTTTAAGCTATCGATGGCGCACTATAAATAACTTTAGCAGCGCCCAGCACTGCTTGCTTCTCCGCCAGTATTAAATGCTTCCCGCCAGCCATCAGTGCTTCTCCGCCATACTTGAACGTAATAATTTAGTCGCGCCAACCAATCGCAGTCACTTTTGAATTTGATCGCCAGGAAACGTAAATTCTACCTGGGCCGGCCAGCCAGCCTTATATCGCTTATCGATGGCGCACCCTCAGTACTTGCCTGAACACTTAAAAGCCAGGCCATGTTCCCTCACGCTGTGCATCAACCCCACCCTCCTATCCAAATCCAAAACAGACTCGGATGTGTCTCTCAACACACGTCTTTGATTATGCTGCAGTTCGGTGCACCACCATCTCCCAACTCTCGAATGCATTAGGCAGCGAGCTCCTCGATGCTTATATAGCGCTCACTGCGAACCGAAAAGTCGGTCATCATCATCTCGTCTCGTCTACCATACCCTGATCATGATCTGTGTCTTGTATAGCTCCACACAGAATTATACGTCCTAGCACAAGTGCTCAAAGGACGTGTATACCCCAACGATCTCTGGGGCCTAATCGGCGAACGCATCATCGAAGCGAAACAAGAAGAGACGCTGCACATGCACCTCACCACTTGCATGCACGGTGACCCCAAGAAGCATGCTGCTGTAGAGCGTGTTCTGCTTGAAGAGAGGAAGAGGCGGTGTGTGTTGGAAGTGACGCTTTATAGCCAGGCTATTGAGTTTTTCGAGCAGCATTGGTTATGTGAGTGTTTTTTTCTTCACGCAGATCGGATTGAATATTGAATGATGGTTTTTTGCTTTTGCTTGTGCGCATGGGTGGTGGGGGGTTAGCGGGTCTTTCGGCTCAGGCGAGGCATACTTTTGAGTTGATCAAGCCTCCTTTGAAGCAAGGGCAAGGGCAGGCAAATGCGCATGCGCATGCGGGATGTGCGCCTTTACCTTGTACACCATTAGCTTGCGCGATAGAAACGCGCGAGCCTGAGAGCGCCGATGTGCCCCTCATCAAAATAACAGTCCCATCCCTCCTAAACAGCCCCACTCCCTCGGTAGACAGCCAGTCCGCCTCGCAGGGTGAAATCCCAACATCTAACAATTCAAACGTACGTCCTTCCACCCCGTTCCCATTCCCATAACCCTTACACACTGGCACATTCCAGCACACCAACCCCAACACCCCTTTGCGCCTAACAAGCACATGGGTCCCCCCATCCGTCCTCGAAACATTCACAGAAGCGTTCAAGAAGGAAATAGCTATCCAAGCTGAGCCGATGGCGCTTTCACTCGCTACGAGGCGTAGTGGGAGCAATGCCCTCTTGCGCAATCTGGGCCTGGAATTGCTTGTGTTGTATGCGAAGAGGGGGAGGGCGGAGGCTGAGGGGGAGGTTTATGGTGTTGCTATTGGGAATTGTTGTGGGTTTGATGGGGGTGGGTGTTTTTTGTTTCTTTCTGTGGTTGTTTTTCTGTGGTTGATGATTTTTGTGGGTTGTGCAGGCCTGACATCGATGGAGATGGGTTTGGATTGGAAGCCTTTGGGAGAGGGTGTGGATGTGTGTTGTGTAGATGTGGAGTATGGGTATGATGGTGATATTGATGTTGACGTTGAGAATGGGAGTACGGAAGGGAGTTGTGGGGATTATGAAGATTATGATATGTGACCGTGTCGACAGTACTATGAGGCTGGAGATTCTAGTGCTATCGAGATTTATGTAGTTTTTGTTTCTATCTCTCTCTTTGATGTATTATAAGATAGGCACGCATTAAAAATGTACCGTTGGATCATGACCGCATCGATATACAGTTGGGATATGTCTACATAGTAAATTGTCGACTCGGCCCGAGCCTCCCGCTATCGCTGAGTAAACAAAAAAGGAAAATCGATATCGATCAAACATCGTCTCTTCCTTTTTCCCCTACGTTTGTCTTTCTTCTTTCCCATAGGAAACCTCGAAGAAGCTGTCGACATAACTCTTTCATCGGATCTTTTGAAATAGGAATGTCGACGTCTCCTTTGAGATTGCGCCAAGTTGAACACACGCATTTTTTTTTAAAGGCTGGTAACGCTATTTTTTTCGTGATTGACTTCATCTGGCTCGAGACTGTCTGTTTTTCCGACATGAGTGGATTGAAATAGCCAATTCAAGTTGCAGTGGGGGCATTGACAGTCTCGAACTAGGCATATTTTTTTGAGGCTGAGGTGTGGGTTTACTTTTGCTTTTGCTTTTGGTGTGGGTGCGTTGTGGACGTGTGCGCTGATTCGTGTAGGATCTTACGTACTGCTGGAGTTTTGAGAGTGGGTGGATTGTAATTGGGTTTGGGTTTGGGACGGGCGTTTTGGGGGCAAGAAGGGCTTTCAGGTGAGACGAGTCATGCTTGTGTAGCAGCCTCATTCCATTCAATAGCTGACCTCGCTACCTCGCTCAATAGCCGACCTCACTAACTCGTTTCCCTGTGCTTCGCAGAGCCTAAACCTCGGTTTGGAACTTGAACTTGGACTGCGTCATCGTGTCGGATTTGGGTATATGGGTGGTGATCTGGTGAGTGATGGACGTAGACGCGCAACTTGTAGGAGTCAATTCAAGTTGGGGTACTGACAATCTCAAACTACGCACATTTTTTAAAGCCTGGAATATGATTTACTTATGGTGTGGGTTGTGGTTTTGGGTGTTGTGTGTTGCGATGTGCACGCTGTTTCGTGTTGTGTCTTTCAGGAGTTTTAGGATTAGGTGTATTGGGTTTGGGTTTGGGACGGGCGTTTGGGGGCAAGATGGGCTTTCAGGTGAGTCATGCTTTTTAACCAGTTTATGATGTCAGTGCTGATTTATTATTGAACCCTGATGCCGTCAGATCTGATTCCACGTCTCTCGAATCGATCACACCGCACCTGCACGAGTCCCGCTCTGACAACCCTCCGAATGCTCTACGAATGGTTCAACACCTTCGTGGAACTAGCAGGTTCTCTTCGAAGGCGCGTCATTCCATCGGCAGCATATGTATGGATTTTCTATTTACCAGAACGATTCCCGGAGAGTCCCTGCGGTGGTGTGATCACGTCCATTGCGTCGTTTCCAGGCAGGTGCGAGTCTCGATGATACATTCCCTTCAACAGCTGACCTCACTACCTCGTATCCCAGTTCTTCGCAGAGCCTTAAACCTCGGTTTTGAACTCGGACTGCGTCAGCGTGTTGAAATTGGGTATATGGCTGGTGAGGTGGTTTGGTTTATGTGGATGGGGGCCTTGTCTTGCTTTGGATCAGGAGAGACTGGTCTGTCTTCCTGGACACACCAGTCTGATATTGGACCATGTCACGATCACGATCATCGCGATCGTCCAATTGGTTAAATCTGCACTAAACAATACCAAATGTCATAGGACTGCCCCCATATGGTTCACCGCTTTGTGCAATGATGTCACTAGTAGTGGCACGAGGTACCACAGTTATTCGAATGTATTTCTGGAATCTTGAAATCCTGGAATCTTCGACGTTCGGTACGTGTTTGGCGCTGCTATTCAATATTCAATGTCTAGGTTTTAGGAACAAAAGTCACATCATGTGACCGGCGCGTCTAGACGCGTCAAGATGATATAAATATCGATGTTGTCAGCCACCGCGCGCTGGCTTATAAAAACTCACTCATTCCTCATCCGTTCCTTCTTCATTTTCATTTTCTCTGATCTTCACACTTTTTCTTTGATCTTCACCCTTTTTCTCTGATCTTCTTGCGTAGCAACAAGGTGTGTGGCGTGCGAGTCGGAGATATGTGGTGTCTACTTATACACTCGTCTTTTGCGCCACTAGTACTAGCACTGGTGATCCTTTGGTCTTACACGCCCGCTACATGGTGTGCTTGTTGCTCATACTGTGTATGCTGAACGACTCACTTTTTCTCGATCGTGCTCAGGCGAGCTTCAATGGGATGCGACATGTATGTTTTTTTCTCTCGCCACATCCTCGTCAGATCTGCCTATCTAACCGACTCATCCTTTGCGCCACCAGCATCAGTGTTATCAATGCTTTGCTCCTGCCCGCTCGCTACATGGTGCGTTTCGCTCACACCGTAAATGTTAAACGACTGACTTGTTGTCGATCGTGCTCAGGAATGACGGCGAACTTCTGGGATGCAAAATGTATGTTTCTTTTTTCCCGCCACGTCCTCACCAGATCTGTCTATCTAACCGACTCGTCCTTTGAGCCACCAGCAATATCAATATTAATGCTTTGGACCTTGGTCCTGCCCGCCCGCTACATGGTGCGTATCGCTCACGCCGTGAATGCTGAATGACTCACTTGTTGTTGATCGTGCTCAGGAATAACGGCGAACTTCTGGGATGCAAAATGTATGTATGTTTCTTTTGTCCCGCCACGTCCTCGCCAGATCTGTCTATCTAACCGACTCGTCCTTTGCGCCACCAGTAATATCAATGCTTTGGTCCTACCCGCCCGCCACATGGTGCGTTTCGCTCACGCTGTGTATGTTAAACTACTGACTTTTTCTCGATCGCGCCCAGGCGAGCTTCAATGGGATGCAAAATGTATGTTTTTTCTTCGCCACATCCATCTGCCCATCTAACCACTATCAACCGCCAGGCATTAAACGCAAAAAAAACCAAGATAAAAACGCAAAATGTATGTTTTCTCCCCGCCACATCCATATCTGCCAATCTAACCACTATCAACCGCCAGGCAAGGAGACAAAACACAAAACCAAAGATAAAAAAACAAAAAAACACACACAATGAAACGATACAAAACAGGTGCTGCCATTCAGGGCGTCGCGAGCGACGTAGGCGACACAGGGATAGGATACGGGCCCACCTGATCCTCGCACGCGTCTGCTGGCCACATTCGCAGAGGCTCGGGTGTAAGCCCCTCTCCACGCTGTCCGCCTCAGCATCTCCCCAGTCGGTTGTACTGGCCCGCATCCTAGCTAGCTCAGGCACCCCGGCCCACGTCAACTCGGTACTCTCGGCATTTAGGTACGAGATGAGAGGGTGCGTTTTATTTTACTTTTTTGGGGGCCGCTGATGATATTGATGTTGATGTTGTGCCATGTACAAGGTATTGATGGGTGCTGGCGTCTAGGTCGGGACGCTGTGGATGCTTGGGATTGGACATTGGCCCTGTTTTTCAGGCGTTGCTAGGTTCAATCCTGTTTGCTCCTCAGTGCGCGCTGGGTCTGGGGTAGCTCCTCGGCGCCAAGAGGCTCGAAGAGCCGAGCTTGGGATTGGACATTGGCCCTGTTGTGCAGGCGTTGCTAGGTTCTATCCCGTTTGCTCCTCAGTACTCAGTGCCCGCTGGGTCCGGGGTGGCGTCGTCACAACAAGTCTGTCTCCTCGGTGCCAAGAGGCTCAAAGAGCCGAGGGGGTCAGCGCGAACAAGTCCACCCCGGTTTAACATGATAAACGTGAACACTGGTGACAAGAACACGAAACAAAACAAAAAACAAAACATTTTGGGAAGACGATGGATTATCGCGATTGGAGAGTGGAGAATGGTGAGTGGTTTTATTTCCTCGCTGTCATGGTCGTACTCGAGATTGGAGCATATGTATGCATCGGCTCGAGACGCCATGCTTTGTCATTGAATGAGCTTGTCGTTCGGTGGCGTGGCGTGGCGTCTTTAGCTTTAGCTGATCTGATGCATGATGAGTTGGAATTTGATGTGCTTTAGGGTTTGTGGTTATTGCAATAACAGATTCGGAGCGAATATATGATCGTAGGTGGGGATCTCCATCCCGACATTACTATCCAGTCAAAAACCAGGCTTTGCACGGGACTCGAGACGGGTGTTTACAAAATGGTGCGGGAACTCTCGTGCGTCACCGTTACTTTGGTACGTTCTTCGACCCCAAATAAGTAGAGTGCCCGTGATGATCTCAAAAGAAAATGAAATACTGAAGCTAGGCAATTTCCAAGGTTTTAGCTTGTTGATGGGTCATGCTTCTGGAGCGTGTTCGGCCTCTCGCTCCTTGATCAACGCGACCATCACATGAGCTATCAACTCTTCTCGAGTCTCGACCGTCAAGCTTCAAGCCCTAACTCAACAATCCCCGTCACAGGGGACGTATGAGAAGAAGACCTTACCTACTCGTGAGTCATCTAGTCCAATACTAACTGATCTGACGCATGACAGTTTGTTCCTCTGAAGTGTTCTAGGGGCCGCAGCTACTGCAACAACAGACCCAGAGCGAATGCATGATAGTAGGCGGGAATCTCGGCTTACCTTACGCGCTCCATTCCGACGTTATTAACCAGTCACAAATCAGGCTTTGCACGGGACTGGATACGACTGTTTACAGAATGGTGGGGGACTCAGGTGCGTCACCGTTACTTTGGTACAGTAGCCAAATTGATTTCAAGTTCTTCGATCCCAAATAAGCCAAATAAGTAGAGTGCCCGTGATAATCTCAAAGGAAAATGAAATACTGAAGCTAGGAAATTTCCGAGGTTTTAGCTTCTTGATGGGTCATGCATTCATGCTTCCAGACCGTGTTCAGCCTCTCGCTCCTTGATCAACGCGACCATCACATGAACTATCAGCTCTTCTCGACTTATCAACTCTTCTTGACCTTCACGCCCGAACTCAACAATCCCCGTCACAGGGGACGCATGAGAAGAAGACCTAACCAACTGGTGAGTCATATAGTCAAATGCAAATTCCTCATACTCACGCAACGTGTCCTGTCACCGCAGCCTCTACAGTTGTGATCAATGATGCAGAAGCCACAGTCTTCGCTTGCAGCGTCAGCGGCAGATACGAGCGCTGCGAAAGCGGAAATGGCGACAATAAAAGCGAAACGCATTGTTTGTGAGGATGTGGGCTCGGACAGATCTGAAGGGGCAGAGTAGGAAGATACCTTGCTTTTTGGTGCTGAATGCTGTTCTTTATGTAGCCCACCCGAAACCCGCTGGTGAGTGATGATATAGATGTACTTATGATTCCAGGTGATGGCTACTATCTACGTTGTGAAGCAAGGTCTGATCGCAATTTGGCGTGGAAGGAGAATGTGATTATGATTATGATTATCAGCTCGTGCGTGGAACTTGAAGCAATTTCTCTACCGCCGATTCGGTGTGGAATGAGATGACGCTTCGCGGAGCCGACTCGCGACGATGGAATGGGATGATAAGCTAGGTCCATGGGGCTACCAGTATCGGTGCAGGTTTGCTCGCTGCAATTCAAACTGTATTTTTTGATGAATTAAATTGAGGATTCAGATCGACGCTTGTTTAAACTCCCGAGTCCCAATGAGCTTTGAGGAGCTTAAAACGTTTGAGAGTGTTATATATCTCGAACGTGTTCGTGTTGTCGTGTCGGTATGTGACTAGTGCGGTGATTTTATGATGATGGTCCAGCCAGCATTGCGGATCTTGGATGTTTGAAGAAAATTTGAATGTTTAAACGTTTGTTTCATCACCGCGCCATCGCATGTGTGGCTGATGAGTTTCTCACGATTTGATTCCGTGTGTTGCCGTGGCCCGTCACTGCCTGGTTCTATCATCGATGGTACAAAATTCAACTCAAAGTTGAAGGTTTCTACCTACGTGATATCTGCTCGCATTAATATCTGTTACGAGGTGAGTACTATATCGTTTGCTCCAATCATTGGTGAGTGCGCATCGTTATTCTGGAATATGACATCAACAAAAAAATCAAAACCGTGTATACCACGCAACAGGCCAGTACAAGGTGTGAAATTGCTACCATCCACACAAACACCTGACAGACTTGTGTTGAGTTTGTCAGCCATCATATAAGTCCATGCATGCAGCGAGGTTTTATGCATACTCCTACCAGCCTTGTTATATTTGTAGCATTCGGTAGACTCTTGTTTAGATGACGAAGTTCAATACATGCTGCTACAACTATTGCGACAATTGTACCTTCTGGTGTTCCCTTGTACAGGCAATGAACTTATATACATACTCCTACTAGTCTTGTTGCCCTATTGTGCAGTAATTTAGGCTCCATTTCAAGTTGATCACGATCATAGGCACATCAGATTGCACCATTGCTAGTTACACTACAGCTATAACCAACGAACATAAGTAAATTAAGTCAAGATATAGATATGTAAGCGGCAATTACTGAATATCAAAGTGACGAGGTGAAGGTAGTCATACATAGCGCATGATGTGAACCAGCAGAAACAAGAGAAAAAATCAAACTTACAGAGACAACGATAATGAAAGACAGCACTAGGCGGTATGAGAAGGCGCAAGAGCTGCAGGAAAAGGCTGAGAGAGATCGAGGAGGCGCGAGAGCATGCAGGGAAAGTCCGAGATGGTACGAAAGAGCGGAGGAAGGTTTCAGATGATGCAGAAATGTAGAAGGCTACCAAACGTTAGAAAACAAAGAGAAAATAAAAACCTTTCATGCGCAACTTAAAGGTAGCAGCGCGTGCACGACGGGATTGAATAAAAGCAGAACAAAAAAACTCACCGTGGAGTCGAGTGTGGGGGGTGATAGCAGGAAAAATGTGGGAAAACGAAGGGTTGAAAAACTCACTCAAACTTGAATAACGCAAGAGGGTGCGAGAGATCCGGTGAGGGGTAGCGGCAGCAGTGCAAGGTGTAACTCAGAGGCCACAGCAGGGCCCCACGGTATAGGGTAGCACTACAATTGAGAGGAAAGTAAAGAAAAGGACTTACAAGGGCGACGGCAGTTAGTGGGGGAGCATCATTAGCTTGAATTATAGCAGGAAAGAGGTAACATGTAGTACTTATGAGCCGGCGGACGGATCTTCGAAGTCGGAACTTCTGAAGCTTGAGTCAAAGTTTGGAGTCCTAGTAATAACTTAGAAAATTATGAAACTGACGTACGTGCCAAGCTACTGTCGGCCGAGTTTGCGGTCAACCTATGGCGAGATCTTGAGAGACGAAGCATCAAAATATCTGTAGTAAAATACATCATGGTGCATGTGCATGAAGTGCAAGAGTAAGAACTTGGATCCAGTCTATATGCGATCAGTTGATTATGCATACCTTTGCACTTCTGTCAATCACTTACAAGTTTCACACATTTCGTGTACGAGCTTTACATTTCACACATGTTTGCTATGACTTGCATACATGCTGCGAACTCACGCATACCTCCGCACTTCTGTTGGTTACTTTACCAGCTTCGCACAATCCGGGTACAAGCTTTACGTGTCCCACATATCTGGCACCACTTGCATACGTGCTCCAAGTTCATGCATATCTTCTACCATTCTGTTTGGGGTTTGTAAGCCATAAAAGGCAGTAACTGGCCATACACGCCAGTGATTCTTTTGTTGATGCATACGACTACGGCATATACTTGATACATTGATACATTGCGTACCCTGATTCTCAAGTGGTAAGGATTATGTTCGTAATTCTTTGAATGCTCAGCGCTCAGCAACCATTCAGCTCTCATTCTACAATCTACCAACCTTAGCTCAATTGCAAACCGTGCCAGGGTCTGGCGTGGCACTCAGACGCCGTGCGCGCATCCTGATTCCTCACGAATGGCTGAAACGTTTCGCAATAGCGATATCATCTTATCCTTTATGGATTTTTGCTGGCATACATTGTCGCTCCAGACACTCTCGAACGCGCTCAAATCGTCAGGGCTGTCAGACTACGTGAAGTACGCTGGCAAGGTTATCCTGGTTGCACATTTCACCTTTCACCTTTCGCTTTTGGAATGGTCTCCGACACTTGAGCGTGGCCTATGTATTGTTTCGTTGATGACTACTTACATCGCTCTCGAAGGTTTGGGTCTCAAGGGGGCATACAGAGCTGGTTATGCTGTTTTAGGGGCTACGGCTATATCTATGGTCGCGTAGGCTTTGGTGTAGGTCTTATTTCGGTTAAAGGCAAGGCACTTAATCTTCGAGGTTTGCACATCAAACTCGGGAACCAACTTCAAAGTATGAATACGTTATTATCTGAGAGTAATGCATGATGGTAAGTGGAAAACCCGGTTCATGCAATTCTGACGTTACTAACCGGTCCAAAATCAAGCCTTGCACGAGACTCGAGACGTCTGTGTACAGGATGGCCACTATATAACTCCCATGGCGACATAACGTGCTCCGCTGGTCTCTTATCAGGAGCCAGTATAAACTCTCCTGTTGACTCAAGCTTCTCGTTGCAAATCCCATAACGGAGAGCAACAGGCGCTCAACCGATGGCGGCTATCACGAACTCTATAGCTCACCTAACCTTGGTTTCGGTACGCAACTACGCCCTGTTCATCTGCGCAAGTAAACAATTGAGCATTGCACCACGAGTACAACAGGGTGTATTTGAACTCAGAACGGTGGCTGTTTGGTGAGCGAAAAAAATGCCATGCTCCGCATCTTTTTAAACCGATACACACGTAGTAGGACTCTAAATGGTGCGAAAGTCTTGTGCGTCACTTAGTCACCGCTACTTTGGTGTACGGGCCAAATTGATGATTCAAGTTCTTCGACCCCCAGATAAATAGAGTGCCCGTAAAATATCAAAGGAAAATACTGAAGCCAGAACACCTTCAATATCTGATTGGATGTTTGACTGTAACACGCTCGGTTCCTTGCTCCTCTCTCAAGGCAACCACCACTCATCTATCGGCTCGTCGCGATCTCCATTTCCTTCCAAGTTCGAACTCAACAATCAGAACCTTGGCGAGCACAGGAAGAAGTCCTGCCCTGCCAGTGAGTTATCTGGTTGAATACGAACTGACCATACTCACACAATACGTATTTTTACCGCAGCCTGCGCAATTGCTATCAAAGAGGCATAACTTACAGCCCTCACTGGCAGCGGCAGCGGCAGATATTAAGGCGGCGACAACGGTGACGACAAAGACGAAACGCATTGTTCGTGAGGATGTGATGCTACCAGTGTGGGTTCAGATAGATCTGAAGCGGAGAGGAGGATGATGCCTTGCCTTTACGTGCTGTATGCTGTCCTTTATGTAGGAAAACTAAGTCCACCTGAAATCCACTTTCAATCTGTTCCGTCTCATTCTTCCCGTCTCGTCGGGCTCATTCTTCCCCTTTCATCCAAATCGTGCTTCCCGTCTTGTCGCTCCTTCCACTCCTTCCATTCTTCTGCCGCTTTCCGGTGTCAACCGCACATATTCGAGCCACGTCAGCATTCACTGACGTGCACCGAGCGTGTGCGATAAGCACTGGTGGCTGTTGAGATCGGGTGGCAGCAGTATATTATGATTTGGATGGTGCTGGCAAGGTGTTGGTGTTGTTGTTGAAGCTTGCGCACCCACGGGTATGTGCCCGCCATGACTCGTACCCGCCACGGGTACGGATGGACCTCGGGACACCCACAAGTTTACCCGTGTGGATCCAGGATAAGCGTTGTGATTGTGGTGATATCTAGATTTTGATGCGCTTGTCGGTCCCAGCCTGGACGCAAATTTGGACATTCAATCATCTGCATCAACAATCAACGTTACAATGTCAAAAGCATTTGGAATTCATTTGATATGCGCCACATACGCTGTGTCATTAAGTGCTTACTGATTGGGTGTGGTCGCATCACAAGCACTGCGTTAGGGACATATGGTTTACTTTCAAGGGATGTTGCCTCGCATGGCCCTTGGTGGGCTCAGCGAGAATGCGCCCTAGTTCTGCTACTGGTGTCCGTCTATCTCCTGCAAGTCTATGGTCAGAGAAAACGATCTTTGTCAGGAGTTGGGCAGTTGTATTGCTTACCTTGGTTGGTAGTTTGCAAGCATGTTCGGAACTCAACTTGAAAGTATGAATATGAGTGAATGATAATGATGGTACGTGGGAATCTGGGCTCCGCTGGTCTTATCATTACTTAAGCTTTAAGCTCTGCTTCCGACAGCTTCCGACTTGGAATCTTTTCGTCGCAAATCTCATCACGGAAAGCAAAAAAATGATCAACCAATGGCAACCATCGCGACCTCTATAACTCACCCAACCGTCGTTTCGGAACACAGCAGTGCCCTGTTCGCCTGCGAAAGTTAACAGTTGAACGTTGCACCCTTTTGCTGATCCTCTTGTGCAAGTTTTTAGGTTTGGCCTACTGTGCCTATAAATTTTAACTCGAGGTGTCAATGAATTGCAAGTCCTGCAAGGTTTGTTCCGCTTTTCACCATAACCGCAGTATCTTTTAGAACCTGGTCAAACGCTGGTAGTGAGTCGGTTCGTTCCGCAATTGATCCTATGACCATGTTCGCAGTACCGACATCCCTGCCATTGCCACAGTGAAGCCTGGACAGTGACGGTGTGTCATGATGTTTGGGTGTATGTTCACACCTGTCTTACGTTCGGTTACTGTCAGCGTTCAATGCCGAATGTGTTGGTTGGACAGGAACAGAAATCGGTAACAATGCCAGGACGTATACGGGCTTTCGCCATCATAGGGATTTGCTTTAATGCGACTGTGTTTGTCAGCGAGCGATGATATCAGAGACGTAGACCTGACCAGCTTGTTCGGCCCAATCGCTGTGGAGCCTGGCATCGAATCTGGAGATTGTATATTTTTGATTCTTGATGGTATGTCGTACCTGGTCGCTCCTCCGTGTCTCTTTTTGTATTCGTTCGTGGGCAGATCATTTGACAAAATGCCCTGGGGAAGCCCAGTGCGTCACTTAGTCACTGCTACTTTAGTGCAGAGGCCAAATTGATAGTTCAAGTCCTTCGACCCCAAATAAGTAGACTGCCCGTAATAATCTCGAGGAAAATACTGTAGCAGACAACTTTCAAGGCTTCAGCTATGATGGTCATGCTTTCGGTTCTAGACCTTTGGTTTTGACGTGATTGGTTCCTCGCTCCTCGTTCAAGGCAACCACCACTCCTCTATCAACTCGTCCTCGACAATCAGTCGCATGGCGCACAGGGTTCCCCTGCGAAGCATATGAAGAAGAACTACCCTGCCGGTGAGTTATTTGGTTAAATGCAAGCTGCTCTCATACTCACACAATATGGTTCGCCATAGCAGCCTCTGCAGTTGTGATCAGAAATGCAGAAGACAGGACAGCCCTCGCTGACAGCGTCAGTAGCTGATACTACAGCAGCGAAAATGGCGACGACAATGGCGAAACGCATTGTTCGTGAGGATGTGATACTAGTATGAGCTCAGATAAAACTGAAGGGGTGAGTAGGATGATGCCTTGCCTTAACGTGCTGTATGCTGTGATTTATGTAGGAAAATTAAATCCACCTGAAATCCGCTTTCGAACTGATATACCTTTGATTCTAGACGATTGCCACGATCTACGTTGTAAAGCAAGGTTTATTGGCAATTTGGTGTGGAGCAAGAAATCACCTTCTGCGGAAGCAAGGTCTATGCCAGTCATACTACCACCTGATAAGATCTATCCTGTCACCTATGAAGCAACGGGGATTTGGCGCGGTCCAAAATATCACCTTGCGAAGCCAACTCGCAACGAAGGACTGATGAATTAGGTCCAGGGAGCTACTAGCATAGCCAATGATGGAAAGATTTGCTTCACGCAGTTCAACTGGACTTTGATGAAGTCAGATCAACGCTTGATGCTCCCAATGAGCTTTGAGGAGCTTAAACGTTTGAAAGTAAGATCTCGAACGTGTTCGCCGTGTCATCACATGACTGGTGACCGGTGACTCCACGTGCATTATAATATCCCCCACGGTTTATTCAGATCTGCTGGCGTGCCCGCTTACAGTTTGGTCTCTTTGGTCCACCTGCTAACTGTTCTTCTCTCTTAGGCGACCCGGTTCATGCTTTTCTGTGGTGGCTTCATTCCTTCGTTGCCGGTCATTGGTATGTGACACGTCTACGGTAGTCTTTACTTTGAAACACGCAATTCGCTGAGTTGCCGACGCTCTTAGGTGAGTTTTTCTACGTAGACCGATGCAATACTGGTATTGCCTCAAGGCTCTTATGGACTTGCTCGCCCCCAAACATAATGCTGCTTAGGATAATCCTGGTGTAGATTTGGCATAGTTGAAATTGGCGGTGGATTTTTTGAGTTTGTTGATTTATGAGCAGGAGGGGGTTAGTTGCTGTGCAGAAGTGCGTTGTCATTCGCTGAGGAGCCAGGCCAAGGTCCAGGAGGTCCAGGGATGGTTCTTCAAAAGTAGACGGACAAACACTAAGTACATAGTGGATAACATTGACTCGAACATAATGCCAGTCTTCAAACAGTCGTTCCTTCTGATATCGGATGCTATCGGATGCATACTAGCGCTCATGCCACACTGCAGCAAACATTGCCTCGAGGCAATGCTGTGTGTTCAATATTCTACCCATACCGCTTCAACTACCATTCACAATGAGGAAAGGCAACTCATCGAGGGGTACAACCAAAGAAACTCACACATCTGGTAGCGAACCAACGGCTCGTGAGGGCTCGGTACGTGGTCCACGGGAATCGCTTAGTTCACCCCAGTCCAAATACTGACAGTGACGTGTGTAGCATCGACCCCGTAGCAGACTTCGTCGGTTTCTGGGCGAGTTTAAGGGTAGTGTTTAAGATGGTGTAAACAAGTTAGGGATCTCGGTGAGTCCATGAGCACGCATATTGAGAATCCTGGAATACGACTAAGATTGCAACAAGCGCCCGAAGGATTCCCGTAGCTGTAGCCCTACTCCTGCGAATATCGATCATGAACTTGCTTCATCGATCCCGAATGTTGAGGTAGGTTGTCATACTTGTCCTTCAGTGTCTGTACTCTTCCTAAATTCTGGTAATCGCGCAGGTTCAGGCTGGTCCTTCTGGTGTGGAAGTAGAGGCTTATACCCAGTTGGCGCTTCGGGGCGCACAACATGCTGCAGTGCGCATGCATCCACTTTCAGGACCTGTGCTAAACGTGGCGTCTTTTGGCCAAGACGCACAAGCGGAATTCACTACTGCCGACGATTTCCAGAACACATATCTCAGACCCCTCAGGGTATTCAATGCTGTCATCGGAGAGATTGAGAATGTATGGACTTTCTTCTGACTCGGAACTGAACTAATCCTGTTCAACAGGTGCATCCATATGCAAAGATGGCACTGGGCGTGTTGTCATATGCAGCCAAAGTTTGTATTCTTTTCACTCTTCCTATCTTGCGCCGTTCTTGAATCATGTGTGCAGATCATTCTAGCTCAAGCGAATCGTGACGCAGCGGTACTCACGCTTCTCGAGAAGCTGTCTGAAGTTTACAGCTTCATGACACAAGACGAGATGCTTGGCCAAATTTCGTCGATGCACGATATCCTTGGAAAAATTTCTCAACAGACTCGTGAATGTGCCCATTTCATCAAGAATTATTCGGAGACCTGTAACTTTTGTGAGTGTTGCAAGCTGCTGCGCTTTGTACCGTCTCAAGCTTCTACCATCACCACAGGGAAGAGACTCGGAAAAAACGTCCTCTCGGAAACGACAGATACGATTCAAAAGTACAGTGACGTGTTCGACAGGCTCATGCAAAACTTCCGTGACCAGGTTGCTCACGACGTAGCCATACACATCCACGACATGGGCACACGCGTCCAGGACATAGCCATACATATCCATCGTACAGGTAAGGGTTGGGCCGTCCTTGTGACTTGACATATGTTCATATTTTCTCAGAAGAAATATTGGACCTCAGCGGTATGACTTATGCAGACGGCGCTGGACTAGACACCAGGAAAGAATGCCTTCAAGGGACGCGCACGGAAATCCTTTCCGAGATCACGGACTGGGTCAACAGCACTGGGGAGAACGCACCACGCGTGCTGTGGCTATCTGGCCCTGCAGGCAAGGGCAAATCGGCTATCGCTCACACCATTGCTAAATGGTTCAACGATGCGGGAGGGCTTGGTTCATGTTACTCTTTTGACCGCCAGCGAGAAGCAGATCGTCGCCATGAAAAGATCTTTTCCACGATCGCACGCGACCTGGCTGACCGTGATTCGGGGATGAGGCAGGCATTAGCGGATGCAGTTCAGGCTGCGAGTTCGCTCAAGAAGACGACGGATATCAACCAGCAGTGGCAGAAGCTTCTCGTCGAACCACTGAGGAAGTCATCTGGGTCAACTGGGGAACGTGTTGTGATCGTGATCGATGCACTGGACGAGAGCGGCAGAGTAGAGACACGGAGAGACCTCCTCCGGATTCTAGCTGGGAAACATCAAAACCCCGCTGTTCCCAAACTCACAGACCTCCCAGACAACTTCCGTTTCATTGTTACCTCTCGCCCGCTTGATGACATTGATGCCGAGTTTCATGGTGTTCAAGGTGTCCGACAGATGTCCATGGATGATATTCCGCCAGCATCCGCAGAGCGCGATATCCGTGCTTACGTATCCAAAGAGTTGGAAGGGTTAGATTTTCAGGACAGAGAGTTTGCAGTCCTCGCTGAGAAGCTGATGGACTCTTCGAGTGGGCG
>JABBWB010000493.1:0-24345 GCA_016628085.1 Suillus occidentalis
ATCACTGCATTGATTGAACATTCTAAATGTATATCCCATCAGTGGTAGGGTACAACTGATCCGCTACCTATCCGCTACCTGCCTTTATAGGCAGGAGATTCCCGTATGTCCATCCGCTACCATCCGCTACCCATCCGCTACCTATAAATAGGAGAAGATACTACAAGAAAGATATTAACATACATGTATGTTAAAATACTGTTAAGAAGAGTCATCTGATACTCACTCACCACCCATGTATCACAAGGAAATGTAACAATATAATAGAAGAGATGTGGGCATACATGTATGGTAAAATACTGTCAATGAAAAGTCATCTGCCACTCGCCCACTACCCATGTACCACAAGGCAATTTATATATAGAAACTGTAAATGGGTTCAGTATAATATATGGGTTTGTTACACCCCAAGGCCTGAACATAAGTCATGCAGGTGCTCTTTGAATTGTGAATCACCTGTAGACCATAAAATAACCACTTAATATCAGTATCTACATCAAATATATGCACAGGTCAGCAGATGTAAGACTGAGCAACGGCGGACATAATAAGAATTTAATCATCATTCACCATGTGAAACATGTATTTTGAAGGGTTGATTACCTCATAGGTCTGCGCTTCGGAGGGGTTGCATCGGCAGACCTGCGGGAGGTTGTGCGTGATAATTATCAGACTGTTCATAAGTGGGAACCATGGCGGAAAACATAGAATGTGATCATAAATATTATACAAACTAGAACATGTTAAAGACATATTTTGAGGGGTCAATTACCTCATAGGTCCGCACTAGGAAGGTGTTCCGAACACAGACCTACCAGAGGTTTAGCATAATAATAATCAATAATTGATACCTTGCTATGATGCCTGTCAAATAAAAATACGATAACCAGGGACTACGATAAGGATACGACACGCCACGATAAGATAACAAGACACTACGACAGCAATTAAATAGCAAAAATCACGCAAAATCAAGCCAATTCAGAACGAGGTTTCGTCCTCGCCACGCCCGTCAACCATAGCAAAAAAAACACACACACAAATCAAGCAAAATCAAGCAAAATCAAGCAAAGTCAAGCCAAGTCTGAACGAGGTTTTCGCCCTTCGCCACACATGAAATCAAGCAAAAATCACAAAAATCAAGCAAAGTCAAGCCAGGTCTTAACGAGGTTTTCGCCCTTCGCCACGCAAGACAAGGATAAGGATAAGGAAACGATCAAGACTACGATAAGGAAAAATAAGAAAACAAGCAACAGACAAGGATAAGAAACGCGACAGACCACGATAACATAACATACGATAACATACGATACGATAGTCGAGGATGAGGATAACAAGCAATACGATGACATAACTTACGATAACATACGATACAACAGCAATACGATAGTCAAGGATAAGGATAACAAGAAATAGCAAAAATCAAGCAAAATCAAGCAACATCAAGCCAATTCCGAACGAGGTTTTCGCCCTTCGCTATACATGAAGTCAAGCAATACCATAGCAAATAAAGCAACAAATCAAGGAAAGTCAAGGCAAGTCCGAACGAGGTTTTCGCCCTTCGCCACGCAAGACAAGGATAAGGAACACCAGAGTCAAGGATAAGAAACACGACAGACCACAACAACATAACATATCATAACATACGATACAACAGCAATACGATAGTCAAGGATAAGGACAACAAGTATTCAAGAAAAACGCACAAATCAAGCAAAGTCAAGGCAAGTCAGAACAAGGTTTTGTCCTCGCCACGCCAGGCATCCAAGTAGCAAAAAATGCGAAAAATCAAGCAAAGTGAAGCAAGGTCTTAACGAGGTTTTCGCCCTTCGCCACGCATGAAATCAAGCAATGCCATAGCAAATAAGCGCAAAAATCAAGCAAAGTCAAGCCAAGTCTGAACGAGGTTTTCGCCCTTCGCCACAGGTGAAATCAAGCAATACCACAGCCAAAAAAAACGCAGAAATCAAGGAAAGTCAAGGAGAGTCTGAACGAGGTTTTGTGATAAGCCCAGGCATCACACCAGACGAAATCAACGGTAAAATGACGCAAAAAAAGCAAAAATCAATCAAAGCGCAGCCAAGTCTGAACGAGGTTTTCGCTAAAAGCCACGCAAGACGAGGACAAGGATAAGGATAAGCAAACAGAGCATCAAGACTACGATAAGGAGAAAAAAAGAAAACAAGCAAAAGACAAGGATAAGGAACGCTGAAGTCAAGGATAAGAAACACGACCACGATAAGAAAAGCGAAACCATAGACTACGATAAGCGACAATACGACAGGGAAGACAAGGACGAGAAACACAACAGTCAAGACTACGATAAGATACGATAAGATACCACAGTCAAAACAAGGATAAGAAACACCACAGACTACGATAATGTAAATCACAATAACATACGATACGACAGCAATACGACAGTCAAGGATAAGCATAACAAGAATCTGAGTCGTTACAAAACCCCACCCACCCACCCCCGCCGGTTAGTCAGGTAGGGTTAGCTTTTAGTGTTTAGGAAACCACCCCCCGCCAGGTTAGAGCTAGGTTTAGTTAGCTTTCTCGTTGTCTCGGCTAAGAACGTATTCTCTCGGTGTCTCGTTGTCTCGTTGTCTCGGACAGGCAAAACAGTGAAGACAAGCAATACAACCACAAGGGACTACCATAGACACAAGCAATACAATCACAACAGACTACGATAACAATACCACCAAACCATACCAAGACAACCAATACAACATCCAGGGACTACGAAACACCACGCCATCGCAACAGCAATAAAATACCCGAGATCAAGCAACACCAGGCCATCAAATGACAAAAATCAAGCAAAGCAAAGACAAGTCAGAACGAGGTTTTCGCCCTTCGCCACACCTGTCAACCATAGCACAAAAAACACAAAATCAAGCAAAGTCAAGCCAAGTCCGAACAAGGTTTTCGCCCTTCGCCACGCAAGACAAGGATAAGGAAAACCAATCCCAACCATACCAAGACAACCAATACAACATCCAGAGACCACAACAACAATACAATAAGCCACGCCACCATATCATACTATCTATTGGAGTGAGTCATCTATGGTTCCCATAGATGTTCCTGGGAGGAACATAAAGGAACAGCTTAATTTGGTTAGAATAGGGAACAGAGGAACGCCAAGGTGGGAAAGGAGGGAACATCATGTCTATATATGGTTAGAGATGGTGTGTGAAAACTTATGAAATAGGGAACAAAGGAACATTGTGTGTCATTTCTGTGGGAACTAAAGGGAACAGAGGAACATTATGTGTCATTTCTGTGGGAACTAAAGGGAACACATCTCTATATTTGGTTAAACAAGGAACATGTGCACACAGGGAACAGGGAACAAGGGAACATCATCTTTCACCCTCTGTGGGAAAAAGGGAACACTTCCCTATATTTACTCACATGTTTATACACCCATAAAATCGCATTTTTCATCTTTTCACTATCTTGCCCTTCCACACCTGCTCCATCCTGTTCATCTATCATCACCAGTGCATCCACTTGTCCTAGTCACAGCAGTACCCAAAGCCACCATAGGATCTACAGAATAGTGTCTATTATAGAGTGTGTAATAGCTTTGTGACCATTGCAGCTCTCAACACCCAAAAAAGCGAAAATGTCGAATTACATTTCAACCAATCACTACCAACTACTAACTACAAGAGAAGGAGAAGAGGTGAGAAAGCAGAAGAAAGACTTACCATGGTCAAAAATGCGAAAATTCCTGAGGAGGAGCAAAGAGAGCTAGAAGGAGAAGAGAGAAAGAAAGACTTACTAAGTAGTCAAAAATGCGAAACTTATTGAGGGGGTTGAGGAGGAGGAAGAGGGAGGAAGAGGAAGGAACACATGGGAAAGTGAAAAGTGGTATAGTTGATATCCCATGAAGCATTGCTGGTGGGAGCGGCAGAGTGAAATTGAAAGACAGATTCCCCTGCCCACCCAAAGGTCACATCTTTCAGGAGAAGATTGCTGCTGATAAAGCGTGTCTTGCTAGTCAATGTGAGATTCACCATGCACGTATCCCAGGTATTCCACCCTCCTCTGCAGATGCATTCATTTCCATTGCACCCATCATCTCAGCTCCCACTTGCATGTCTGATATTCCACCCAGTGAATAGTGAACCCATATTGGGGCCCTTGAAGTGCATGATATCGGGGGTGAAGCATTCCGGAATACCGAATATGTGGTTAGGCAAGACTTGGCCTGACGATACCTGTTTTGAGATGCTGTTGAATGTACTGGGCTGTGGTTGTAGCCGATACGACACAGTAAAGGTTGTCGACATAGTTGGAGCATGGTGATGATGACAGTTTGTTGATGTCGATATCATTGTGGTCACATCCAGGCACAGTATAGTCAAGAGGCTTCAGCAGTACAGGATAATATTGTGGCTGACTGTGCTTGTGGCGTCCTTTGAGACCGCAATACATTCTACATCCATTCTTCCCAGTATGCCCAACCATCGAGCTCAAACAAAGCTAGGGCCACTGGTGGTTCCAAATGTGAAAAAAAGATTTAAAGTAAAGACTTTGTCTATTGACGCATTGGATATATGAAGCCCTTCCTTCTGCAGGCCAACGAGATGGTGTAGACCAGGAAAAAGAAATGATTCAATGAATTTCAGCTTCTTAGGACCAGGTATGATTTGGCCTGGGAGAATATAGTTCTTCTTGTAGCATAGGTGGGGGGAGATTGACGATGATCCATATATATATATCCAACAATCCGACTCCTTGCTCTGGTAGAGTTGGGCCCCATCGATGGATAACATAAGAACAATATCACTCTCCTGAATTTTCGCATTGTGAACAGCTTTCAAATATTCCGTCCCAGTGATAATGTTGCCATAGGCAGAAAGCTTACCATCCCCAAGTTCAAGTTTTTTGAGGATATTTCTGGTATGTTCATCACGATACTGCATGTGAGTTGCTCGACAGGGGTCTTGGTAGAGCGTCTGGAGTTGGGGACCAAGGGGGATAGTGTGAAATGCTTTGATAGGCGACTTGACTTTGCTGTTAGAGGCATCAAAGTTGATCTGATCATAGCGGTGTGAATTGCAGGTAGGACGATGGTCAAGGAGTGGGTATTCTGCCATGAAAGCTGTGCAGCCCTCTACACACATGTTGTCCACGTTAGACCCGATCCCACTCATCTACACAACAATGGACTTGACTTCATGGTGGGACGGGAATGCGGTATCTGGATAACATCGACAGGACAGCTTTTTGGACATTACAGTAAGCCTCCACTGCAGAGTGTTCCAGCGCAAGGTAGGTGTCGACAGCTATATGAAGATGAGGAACCTCAAATTTGAATTGAAGCTGTGGAGGGTTTTGGAGATGTTCCAAGGGATCAGGATGTAATGGGGAAAAGTTGAGATGTAAAGTTGAGTGTGGAAGGGCTTGAATGAATGAGATGGATGATAGTATATGTTCATGATGGCCGACATTGGCTAGACGTTGAATTTCATCAGGGTCAATAACTTCTATTGTGCACCAGAGGTCATGAGCAGCAGGAAAGTTTGGTTCAGGTGCGGGCTGGTCCTTGTCACGAGGGTTTGGCTCTGGTAGAGGTATAGGCGGGTGATCTTGTTGGAGGGAATCAGGTAAGATAGACCGGAGTCATACTTTGCTTGATCATGTGATCAAATTGTGACATTTTTGTGATAAAAGTGCCAGAATTGCATGTTGACCTTCAAATTGCCTTTGTTTGCAAAATCAAAACCAGAGAAAGTTGGCTAGAGTACGTCCCCAGAGGATCTAGGTTTCAGAATTAGAATATAGCTTAAACTGGGAGTAGAGATAGCTTTTTGTACTTGGAACGTAATGCATTGTGCTTTGTCAGCTGCTGGATGATGTGTGTCAGCAGCCGATGATGGAACTACACTATCTCTCCACTATGCCGAAATGAAAATAGTTCAATGTTGCAAACGTCAGAAGTTGGAGAAAGTCAAAGTACAGAGGTCAGCGAGTGCTGCCAGATAGTATTTTACACGATCTGGACGAAGCTGATGTGTAGTGTGACTGTCGATAGTAAAATGTAACATAGGTCACAGTTGGGTCACCGCAAATGTCACACCACGTGATTGAGCCAAGTATGACTGGGGTCTATCTTAGTGGAGGTGTGGCAGGCTGGTTCTCAAAAGCACCAGGAGGGTCTGGAAGATGATCTGCGTAGTCACCCTGCGAGTAGAGGTGAACATCCTCGTCATCATAGAACTGAATGGGAGACTCTGGATAAATTAAACATGCTTGGTAGGTAATTGAAATAAAAGGATTCAGGTTGTCTTCTGATGTGGCATGATCAAGAACGATGGGGATAGGATTGCTTTGAATTGACGAAGACTGCTCTGTTGTTGGCTGAATTGAGATATGTTCATGGGGATTAGCACGATAGTATACTAGACATGAGTTTGTAGCTTATGGATAGCACTGGTACCAGGGGAGGAGCTTGATGAAGTGATTGCTGGAGCGACACTAGTAATAGTAGCTGGGGCATTGTGTGCTGGAGAGACGGATAGTTTGTGAAGCTGGAAATATTTGGATTGCAGGTGGGGGGAAAGCTGGGATTAGGAGATCTCTTGCAGTAGTTGTATTCTTGGTAAGTTGTCGAGCTTGGCAAGGGAGTGATTGGTTGTATATGGGGATGAGCGGAAGTTGTTTGTTTGCAGTAGCGACTGCTGATGGCCCAGGCAGTGGAGGTGGTTGAGGTTGGGGATGTTTGCTTGTTGGATGGGAATGTTGTGTGGAAAGCAGGATTTGGCCTCCTGGAATATGAAAGTGGTCGATGATACTATGTTTGTCTAAGTGATCTGCCTTGTCAGTTGGGTGGTCTGCACCTGTCTGATTGTGATGATGGTGACCTGCACCAAATTGGTCTGGTGCATGGCTGAGTAATACTCTGCTATGAGCCCCCACCGAACAATTTTATTTGGATTTAAACTCGCAAGCACTCAGCTCAGAAAATACGAAATTTGCTTTGAATATTGACCTGAACAAGAAAAGTAATATTTTGAAAGATTTAATTTTGGATTCAGTTTCATTTGAAATAGGGCAGGAATGACTCAGCAAGAACCTCTTGCATGTCAGGTGACTGGCGAAAATATAACCTCTACAAATCAACCTGTGGGAACTTGGTCTGGAGGCTGGTGAATTAATTGGATTGGTGATGTGGAAGTTAAAAAGGACTTTGATGAATATATTTGTGGAGGGATGATTTGGACGAGGCAGGGATTGTGGGGAAAAATTTTTCATGCAGAAATTACCAAGGTTGAGGGAGAAATTTTGGGTTATAAGATTGATTTTCTTCGAAAAAGTTTGCATGGTCTCCTGAATTCTCCTTAATTCTCCTTGGCTGACTTGCAGCCACCATGTGCCTTAGAATTAAGTACGAAATCACTTGTTATTCTCCTTAGCTGCCTTAAGACTATTTTTAAGTAACTTAAGTAAGCTAAGGACCAAAAAGGAACTCAATGTTTTCCTGATGTTCTTCGATGGGCGACACGAAATCAAATGATGGACTTGATTGGGTGTGCAGAAAAACCGCAACATGTCATTCCTCAAGATAGAGCTTCGTCATCAGCACGCCATTGGTGGCACAGCCCAATGCTGCCTCGAACGCCAATTTGGCAACCATGAAACATTTGCTGACCGCGATCTCACAGGTAGCTGCATGGAGGATCAGGAACTTGTCATGAATGCTGACACTGACACATTGCTCACTGACAAGTCAGAATCAGACAACGACATGGACTCGGAGAATGTATCTGAGAGCAATGGCCCTCCATCATCGTCCTTTGCAGCAGTTGCGGCAAGATGCTGAAGATGACAACGAGGAATACACAACAGGATTACGACAAGCAGTCGAGGTTGAGGATGACACCTCAGGCATTTCAGAAAGTAACAGGCGGCGACAAATTCAATGCTTTTTTGGTCAGAAGAGAATGTTTCACATCCACGATATATTCAATTGGTCAGTCGAAGTCAGATGGGATGAGTTTTGGTTCCAGGGTGTGAAACACATGGAGAGTGAGGCTTTATTCTATGAGCTAATGTCACGGCTGCCCGAGGATGAAGAAAGTACTAGTAGGAATGTCCCTGGGGAGTCAACATGCATGGGAAGTGGTCCGTCGAGCTCGATTGTCATTGACGACGAAGAGTAGCTAGCACTTTGAATCGATTAACTGTTTTTAACCTCATTGACCTCAGTTATCTTGTGGTTAATTCAGATCAGAACGCACCAGTTATAACCACTTCAGTTATAACCCAGGTTAGTAACAACACTGCTTGTAGGAGTTTCGTGCAAGATCCAGCAGCTTGATGTGGTGCTGGTTAGACAGGGCTTAGCAGACAAAATCAAATAGTCAATGTTGTTTTTGAACACCCTGGACATTGCTGATGGCCCAGAGTCATAAGCTCCAGAATCATCACGTTTGACTGCTCAACATTTTCCCTGGCTGATAGTATAGTAGTTAGATAACAGGGCTTCAGGCAAGTGAAAGACTTACACACAAAGATTTCAGCTGATGTCCTTGAGCATTGCAGCTGCCTCCCTAATAAGCCTAGCACATGCTAATACCCAGTCATGCAAAGCTGGTAATCAGCAGGACTTGAATCACTTTCGATTGATTTAAACAAATGTAGGGCCTCTGCAGACAGTGCATCATAATGGTATGCCACTCTGGTTGGTTCTGCATCATTTGACTGAAGCATTTTAATTGTACCATTATAGATATTTTCAATGACTGTCTGACCTTCTGTGGTGTTCAAGGCTTTTGTTTGCCAAGCGCTACATATGCCCTCCAGGTCATTGAAGAGAGGACCCAGTTTTTAAGGTAGCCAAGTGCACAGTTAGGAGGAAGCACACTCAGACTGAATGTTGATAGAATGCATAGCTCCTATGAGGAGAGCGATAATGAGTAAGGTGTTAGTCAGGGACCTAATGATGAGCACTCTACCAAAAAGGTCAGCGGTGAAGAAGCCAAGATGGCATGCGTCAGCCTCAATGTCCATTTGCTCGGATTTGGCAATGAGGTTGTTGATCTCAGCACCTGTATCAGGGGCAGGACTAGGAGTGGGGGGTGCAGGGGGTGCAGGGGATGTGGGAGCAGTTGCTATGGCTGACACAATGACCTGGGCCACAGGACTGAGTGTAGGTTTAGTATGCAGAGGAGGTGCAGCATGCAAGGGCAGGGAGGCCCAATGAGGCTCAGTTCCCTGGTTGTCCAGGGTGAGGTGACAAAGGTGGTGAGGACACCTAAGAGACAAGATCTCGCATTCATGCTCAGCCCTGACCTGGCACTCAAAGGCATGTGCTTCCTTGTGGATTGCAAGTTCCTCTGGAGATAGAGGATAGCATATGTGAGTATGTCAATGCGGATACGCAGACTTATGAGGCTTACTAGCCTGGGCTTTAGCACGGAAGAAACACATGAAGGCATGGAGGGCATCAGAGTTGGACTCTTGATGAGGATGGTACCCATGTCCTTTGCACCCTCCATGATGTCTTCCACCTCGCCGTGAGGTGGGTTGGGCAGTTCACCTGGTTCTCATCTCGAGGCAGGCCTGTCAACAAGCATAGGTGAGGATCGAGAGTGAGGGGATGACATGGTGGGAGTTGAGTTATGGTGCGAGTCACTTAGACACCACCAATTGTGTGCTATTATCCTACCATCTTGAAAAAATGTCAGAATTTTAATTGGTCTTACAAAAATGTTCCTTTTGATGAGATGAACAAAACTGTAAGAGCAATTCTCAATCTGATCAAATTTGACAGAGACAAAATTTTTGTCAGCAGTCAGATTGGCCACTCGTCACTATGGCAGCCCATCTACCCTGCTGACAGTCAGTGAAAAAGTTGTGCTACAGTCTCCAGAACCTGTCGGTGGGACTTGTACTTGGTTGAACTGAATTGCTGGACCTTCAGCTGTGCATCTTTGGTCCCAAGCCCCAACCAATAAGCATCCAACCACCTGTCATGGCGAGTCCGATGCTCCCATAAGTGGATAGTTTGCAATGAAACAGATGCCATATTGTTTTTTTTTGGTCATTTGGTCATTCATTGTACCAGTGGAATATGGATTTGAAAGGGCCAGTCACTCTGCGCCATACACAAAACTATATTATTATTATTATTATTATTATTTGTACTTAGGTCGAAGCCTACAACAACAATATCGAAGCGGATTCTCCATCCTCCACGTCGACTTTGGCAGCAGCTTGCAGGAGTTACCATAATAGGTTAGGTTTCAAACTTCGAGCCAATTTGGCCTCTGCACACAAGTGGTGGTGCCTAAGTGACGCACACCATACAATGATTTGTAGAGTAAGTGATATTGACCTAATTTATTTTTGGTTACTCAGATCTGGGTGAAATCATTGTTGACACTCCGACCAATCTCCGACCCGACATTTGATAATTCATGGGGCTCGAACTATGGTTTAATAGGGTTCAGTGCTCAGCGCTCAGCATTGTCGGATGTCACTTTGCTTGAATGGTAAGTGTTGTGGCCCAGCTTCGGATTTTCCGTTGTTCTTCCAGCACAGATTATGAACCACACTTACTGCACGTGACGGACGCGTCGCGTTAACCATGTGATGATTGGACGGTATTTGTTCTTATTGAAGCTCGGGGTTGCAAAACAGTAGAAAGTTGCAAATTACTGTAGCATTTCGACCTTAGGTTCGTGGGAATATTAACACTGCATTACATAATGACTTTGTGACAAACTTTGTATATACGAGATCAGTAGAGGACTATGTGTACTCTATACACAGGGAATAGATACAAAATGATAATTACAGAAAAAACTAAGTGTTTGGGTGAAGATTTTCTTGAAAAAACATATCAGAAAAAAACATAACATAACATTATGTCACAAAATTAGGTTCGTCGACCCAAAACTGCTGTGACTGTCACAAAAAATAGGTTCGGTTCGTCGGGCAAGCGACAGTGTGACGAACCTAAGGTCGAAACGCTACAGTACTTTGAAATTACTTCGTGTTACACACTGCAACTATTCTAAACCACTCTCCGACATGGGAAATTTTTCAAAAAGAAGTCTCGCGACCAGCGGAGGTCCCGTTCAAATGTCCCGTCTTCCCGATCGAACAAGAGACGTGGAATTTGTGCTCTTGTTCCTCGCGAGGAATTCCTTTCCAATGCACGAGATATCTCAACCTTTCTCTTCGTAGACGTGAGTCCAAATCTTTTCTACTGCTCGTTCCTCATAAACATCTACTAGAATAGTCGGAGGCAGGGGTGGTTTTTTCTGAGAAGGGAATTCGGCGGGCTTGAAACAGATTCATTGAAGACTGGATGAATGGCTTTCCAAGTTCCAGGAAGTTCGAGCTTATCCACAGAGGCTCCAAACTTCTCCAGAATCTTGAAAGGACGAAATTGTTCATCATCAAGTTTCTTCACGGGCCGATCGGATGAAATGTGAGTGGCTTCTAACCATATTTGATCCCAATTTTGAAATTATACGACCTACTCCGTTTCCGGTCAAATATTCTCCTCATGCCTTCAGCAGCTCGTTTAAGACACACCTATCCCACTAATCGAATGCCACCGTCTCATATAAGACCTGGAAGGTCCATGAAATTGAACGATGTTGCTATGATGATGGTCGGAAGTTTTTATAGACTTTATCCTGATTTGAACGACGACGACGAGCACAGGTGAGAAAGTCTTCGTCTACAGTCGCAAGCTCTACTTGACGGAAATTTTCAAGCTGAAGGATAATGATATTATCATTATCCCCCGCCTGATGATTTGGTCGTCGCAACAGAAGGTCCGCTCGCTGATTTGTTTTCCCGGGTTATGGTGCAGATTGAAATGATAATTCTATAGTTCTGCCACACACTGGGCTTAGCCACAATTCAGCTTCGAGGTTTCCGGAAATATGCGACGTTCTGATGATCTGCCCACACCCCAATGTCAATTACTGCTCCCATGAGGTGATGACACCACTCCGTGAGTGCAGTCATGATTGCAAGGAACTCATGGTCATAAATTTCTTAGTTCCGTTCCGCCTGTGTCAACGCTTTCGACAGGAGAGAGCAATAGGTTTCCAGGTGCCCTCTCGACACTGCAAAAGCACTGCCCCAATAGCTTTGCCTGAACTATCAGCCTCGACACGATAAGGATCATCGCCGGTGGAGATGCCAAAATAGGAGCAGAAGATACTAGTTGCTTAATTGTCTAAACGCTTCCTGCTGCCGTTATGCCCAGGTCCAAGTCCAATTTAACATTTCCCCGTCAAACCTGTGAGAGGATTCGCGAGATCCCCGTGCCCTGGAATAAATCGTTGATAAAAATTGACCAATCTGAGAAACGCCTGCAGTTCACGTTTCACGGCAGGCCAATCCATAATCCCCTTGACTTCAATGGGATCCATCTTGACCTGACCCTCGAAATGATGAGGCCTAAATACTCGATCTCATTCACTGGTGAGGTCTCGGAAATGCCATTCATCATGGTTTGGAAGGTAGCTCGGGATCCAATAAGTCAATCCAAGGAACATTGCAAGTGGTTTCAATAGTCCCCGCTTTATGCGAAAGGCTGCCTTCCGTTTATTACCCTCCATAACTCATGCATTGTTGTACCCCCAACAGATGTCTCGGTTGATAAAATACTGGGCGTCCTTGAGTTTATGGACGAGTTCCTGGATGAGAGAAGAGGATACCAAATCACATAGACGAGCACGAAAATAAGCGAAGGAACAGCTGACGCAAAAATAAGTAAGTACCAGTGAACTACGAAACAGGAAACTGAATCGAAAGCCAGCAACCTTCATGACAATTTCCCCTCGGACAGATGCTCTCCCGAAACTCCACTATAGCATGTATGCCTAGAACTAGACCTAGTCACTTGGTACCGATACACATCGATTGTCTATACAAGACTTGGTGAATGATGTTTTGATTTACAGTGCTATGGATTCTGTCGGGATTGGGAATTCTGTAATCTTTCCAATAGGTAGGCCTTACCTCATGTGCGTCACCTCCGGAGTTGCAAATCAAAATTCAGCATACTCACATTTCACTCATTTCCTCTAGACAGTGATTCTAAAGGATGATCAACGTATAGTTAACATGTTTTGTCTCCACAATAAATCGACTAGAAGTGTTTGCGTCAGCGAAATACACACTCTCAGATTTCTATATTCTTTTTAACCGGCTGTGGTGAGGATTGGCATGGTAGAATGCAGGGAATCTCTATTGGCAAAATGCGCAAGCGCACAATGCGTAAACACTATTTCACAACGGCTCAACAGCGCTGCTGCTCAACCAACTACCTTCCATCTGATGCTTGGTTTCCTCACAAGAAAACAACTTGCGTGAAGGGGAGTGTCTTAAGATACACTGGTTCTACCCGAGATATAGACAAACTTGAAAGTAACTCGCACCGCAGCTGTTTCATGAAGGCTGCTACACCCACAGCATCGGGCTTCGCACCGCTGTTGTGACTGCATAGACACACCGCATCTGAGACCGGGGTTCTCCGGTTCATTTCTAGAATGTATATTAGCTAATCCTCAAACATAGCGAATAGTTGCAATACTCGATCTATCGATACAAGATTCGAACATCATGCATACAACCTTCCTACAGACTAACCAGGATGTACTTCCTCTCCTAGGCAGGGCATTTGACCAGCAGGATAAACTCGCTTTGGAGACCAAGGACCCCGAGCTAGAGATGATCGTCGATGAAGCAATGGATGAAGTTGACTTGTCTTCCACCACACGCAGCACACATCTAGTCGACGACTGCACTCAGACACATGTAAATATACAGCGACCAATTAGTGAGGCGAAGAGTCTGTCACGTAAAAAGAAAGGCAGCAATTCACGTCGTCAACGAAAGAGGCAAGAAAAGGCTGCCAATTCATATGCACCTATATACAAGTTGTCCTCCAAGCGAGTCCTCAAGCATCCAATCCCCACACAAATCTCGTTGCTGGGAATGCCGATAGCGAATGGAGCATATGTTGGAAAACGATTTGAGAGCGTCGACAGAGTGCAAGACCTACAGGCCCTACTTGACACAGGATTTCAGTTGGTGGAATGGGATGGAAGGTGTGATGCAGGCTTATTTTATGCAGGGTTATTGGCTGACTAGACTCATGGTAGGTCTCCCCAAACATTACTGGACAAGAATGAAAGAATAATTGGCGTTCTCGCTGGTCAGCCTCAAGATGACAATTGGGAGCTTGCGGTATCCCGAGCCTGCGCTGCAATGGAGGATGCACGGTCGCGTTGCACCTTCAAGGAATGTGATACACAACACCGGCGAGGCCACTACCCATGCCTTGCCGCTGGCGTTTCCTATGGGGGTGGTCAACAGGTATGCGTTCTAGCACATCCAGGATATCAGTACTGACAGACGGATGCTCACATAGGTGCCCGGCAATCTTCAACACTCCAAGACAAACCGACAGGAGATTCAAGCACTCCTGTCTGAACCAGCCATTCAAAGATTAGCAGGTTTTGGTAGTAGTGAGTGCTAAGCTTCCAGCGTGTGCGTGCGTGTGCTCATTTTGAAAGGCATCCTTTGTCATTATGCACCCAAGGTCCATAGGCTGTATGCCAACACCAAAGCATCCCTCAAGGATATGCATCCACATCTCGTGTGGAATTTTCATAACAGTGTCTTTGCTGCGACCACGTTCAATCTTGGACCTGCCACTGTCACCTTTGATCACACCGACAACGGGAATTTTGCATGTGGGATGTGTAGCATTACCGCCCTAGGCGATTTCAATCCAACCAACGGCGGTCACTTGGTTCTATTTGACCTTGGCCTGATTATCCAGTTTCCGCCTGGTGCTACCATTCTCATCCCCTCTGCTATCCTACGACATGGCAACATACCTATTGCTCCACTGGAGAAAAGGTTGTCCTTTACTCAATATTTTGCAGGGGGTCTCATCAGATGGGTTGAGTATGGATTCCGTACAGAGCAAGCTTTTAAGCAGCAGTGCCCTGAAGCATGGCGTGCAGCCCAGCGTCAGCGTCAGACTCGTGTTGAGGAGGCGGCTGTGTATTTTTCGATTTCCAATGAGTTGGAGAAGGACTGTGGAGGGTACACACTATAGAGGACCAGAATGCCGGGCTACAAGTCCCAGCACGCGTGGTGTTACCTCCATTCCCCTTCTATTTCATACATCAAACCTAGGCTATGTTATGTTTAAACATGGTTCAATCGCTTCCTGACCCTTACTAAGTGGCACCCCAAGTAAGACCCAGAAACTCAAGGTAGAACCACATTCGTCCAGACGGGAAAACACGGATCTACACACTAGCAATGAGTCGGTTTGAAAATCCCTTACGCAATTAAAATTTTACTGAACTTCGGATGGTTATCAATCCGAGCTTGAATGGATGGAGGCTCAGTGGGATGCAAATAAGGAGAGAAAAGCACAGGAATAGACGTTAGAAGCGGTATATTCAATTTGGCTATTTTCTTCAGTAGTAGTGGGAAATGGTGCCTACATTATGCATGTCAACATTACAGCTTCCCTGCTCAAACATTGTTTATTTGTTAACTCAGCTATTTGCAGGAGAAGAACTTACCTGTTCACCCTCTGAAGGTTTGGCTTTGTCCCTGCACTTGCCTGGTTCCCAGCATCCCGTTGACTTTGAACCCCTCCCTGACATCATCTCTAACACCCAACATCGGTGTCAGGTTCAGTAGAAGATGGGGGCTCACCATTGACGCGAGCAGCACGAAGCTCGCGTTGACGAGCAAGACGAACCTGCGACAATGCGATACTCCCTTCGAAAGCCTGGCCTTTTGCTGACGGAATGCGGCCAGAGCGACAAATGAGAGGAGCATGCGGAGGTTCAGTGGGGACTGGTGGAGGAGTTGAGGTGAGTGGGTATGAAGAGATGGTGGGAGTTGGAGCATCCGTCTTTGGACAGGTGCGTGATAGAAACATCGACTCAAGATCTGAATTGTGTGTGGAAGTAAGAATTGAGTGTGATATTGAAGTCGTAACAACTTCTGGGGGTGATGATTCCACCGTGAGGCATAGTACATGTACTTTCTCCACAAATAGCATTCATCCTCACCACCATGGTCCTAGGTGTGCCAATCCATCCAACTGATAGTTGGACAAAACATGGAATAGTGGTTGCGGATTTATTTAATAGTCGTCTCTCAAAGACACAATGGTTATTTGACATTTTCCCCACATAACCCCCACCTTTATCTACCCTCAAAGTGCAGTGCACACTAGTAACAATGATGGAAAAGTACAGTGCCCTGTCCCGGCCTGCCGGCCTATTCCTGACTTCCCTTGGCAGGAGAAGTAAAAGGAGTACAAACATGTCTGAATGTCTCCAGAACACACCGCCCTTGCCAGGGCGGAGTCAAGTGTTTGGGTAAGAATATCTAGCTCAAAAAGCAATTAAATAAATCAGAGGGGTAGTCCCCAAGCTTGTCAGCCTGGAATATTTGCCCGTTGACACAGGAAAGGTAACATGGCATGCAGACGTCTGCATGACTACAGAGCACACTTCCCTTGTCAGGGAAGCGTCCACAGCCATGTGCAAAAGGCCTCTACGACGTGATGGGAGGGTCGAACAAAAAAGTTGAACATAAAGCAAATATATATGCAAATGACAACGCCAAATAAACTGCTACACAACCAAACAAACTGCATATTCAAGCCGAAATAAACCAAGATATCATAAAGATGTTCAGTTGCGAAACTGCGCAACACGTTTATAAATACTTGTCCGCCGTACGAAACCCTAACTTCACTGAGATTCTTGTTGTCACACCACCGCTGGTCCAATTGAACTTCAAGCTACGTGACCCTGTGCCATCGGTACACCCTGTCTCGGAACGTGCTTCGAAGTTTCGCTACTCACAGCCATGAGTTTGCCCATAAAGGCATAAACTTGCATCAAGGCAATCAAAACAAGGTTTCTCGACATCCACAGCTTGCCTCATGTCATACAAGTCAATGATATGCTTCAAGGGTCAGTGCTTCTTACTTTGCCACAATATTGCACTAATCCGTTTTTACAGCTGCAGGGCTGACTTACTCGAGCCTAGTAGGTGTGGTGCTGTGCAAGAGTTCCATGGAATCTTTCCATGTCAACGGATCTTGTATTTCGACAAATTATAAAAGTCAGTGACCTGTAGCATTTTTGTCTCAGCTCCCCTCTCATTTTCACCATGGCGCAGGTGCCTTCAGAGCCTGCTATGAGCTCGCCAACTCAACCCCTTGGTAACATTCTCCGTGACCAAGCACAATGTCCGAGTTATGTTTTGTCTGATGGCTGGCTCTGCAACTCTGCTTGGATTGGTGAGTATCGTTTAATTACCTGCATTTTCCGCTAAATTATATATTTAAAGATGGGGGGGAGGGGCGAATCCACCACGTTTCTTTCTGTCACACGAACACATCGAAGAAACTCGACGTGCAGCATTGGCAGCTAGGGCATGGCCTGTGGTACCCTCAGCATCACCACCTGCAGTACTACAACCAGAAATGGTATCGAGTGGTAATGAAATTTTAGCCTATTTTGAAATGAAAGCTAAGGTTGCTGCCTAGGACCAAGTGATCATGCTGGTCATCTCGTATCTGCTACTATGTTGTTTTCTGCTCCTGAGAAGGCACCTGGTGTCCGTGGCAAGGTCGCGATGAAAAAGGCTCGTATGATGAAGACTGATCACATCAGGATTGATGCCATTACTCGTGTCGACTTCATTCAAGCATTTTTACGTATTCACGAGCTCTCCGACTAGTACAGTCCAGGTGCTCATACTGGCCCAGAGTTCAAGATTTGGTGGACAGGTTCAAGGTATGCTTCACGCACTTTTCATCTGATGTCATCTGACATGGTCATGACTACATGCAGTGGGGGGGGGAAACAGGTGCTTCAACGGTTGACAATGACCACGACTTTACTGTTGCACGTGATGCTCTCCTGAAGAAGCGAATGGCTACCTGTAATGTTAGTGTTGAATTCGACCTTGATGCTATGGAGGGTTTCAGAACACCGAAGCAGGTAGGTTTAATTTGAGGTTTAATTTGATGCTTTGGTCTTCTGCTGATTTCACGTCAAAGCCTATCTCTCATGTTGATGCTGGGATCGAGAACAAGGAGCTTCTACATGGCACGAAGGTACGAATAAATAAGCTACTGTTGTTTCGATACTAAAAATTATCTAGGTCCCACGTGTCGACATATTCTCTGATGAAGTACAGTTGACGGAGCCATCATCCTTCAACTAAAGGCAAAGTGGACATGCGAAACGCACAATGGAACATGGCGAGCCAGGATACTGTTATGTCTCTGTGACGGGTGAACATGTTGGCCTGAACAACCGAATGTTGAAACTTTGGGCTGCTGCCATTGTAGGTACCGATTCTCTGATGTTGACCCTCCATTACTTTTCATTCCAGGCTGCCGCTGATGCAACCAAACATGAACCTCCAAATACAGTTGATTTTGATGGTTTGCGTGGCGGGCGCATTGATGTTGTGAAGTCTCGTGACCGCAAAGGTCCTCGGTCATCATCTGGGTCGTCACCTGATCCTACAACAACACTCCTCGCTGCTGTTACTTGTCTCATCACAAGTCAATTGACTCCAAAGGCAACTTTGGAACCTTCAACTTCTACTCGTCACTGTCACCAAGCTCCAGGACCCATCTCACCTGTACCTGCAACTGGAACAGAGATTCACTCATGTCTCTCCGCATTTTTAGAGTCACATGATGTTAATCTTCTAGACTCTGAAGATGTTCTCTCCTCACTCGAGTTGACTCCTGATGTCATTGCTGATGTGCCTGTCACTCGCCTATGCAATCTTTTCAATGTAGTGCTGAAAATCTTTATGCAAACGACTGTAATTTGTCAGATCGCAACGTTCATTCACGCTCATAGGACATTTTGGCGCATGATCACCTCAACGTGTTTCTGTAGTCCAACACCACGCATAACGGCGATTTCCGGCGGGGTTCGAAGTCGTAAATCAATCAATTTATCACACATACAAAACCGGCTTGTTACTCGCTTCTTGAGCCAATACTACTAACTGAATGGCTCGCACCAAGCAAACAGGCCGCAGGCAACAACGCTTCGGCACCGTGATTCAACCCCATGTGAATCCCATTCGCCAACAGCATCGTGCGAAGACCGCAGCAGAATCTGCAGCAAAACGCGCTGCAGTCAGTAGGGCACTTCCTCAGCCCATCCATAATTTTTGCATCCCTGTCACCAAGGCCGAGCTTTCCATGGACCTATGGGATGCACGTGCACCTCACAGGATTTACTACGGCGTTCCAGAACTAGTGAAGTACCGTGCAGGGGATACCAGTCAGGTTGAATTTTTGCGTGTTCCTGCTATAAAGAATCAGCAGCTTGTCGGCTATGTTCCACTCCCAACCAAATATCAGTCGTCTTGGGTGTATCTGTGTCACTGCGTGGAGTATTGGCTCGCGGTATGGAAATGCTGGGATGGTGAGTCAAAGAAGAAAAAGAAGAAGACAAAGGCACAACAGGAGAGGGCGGATCTAGTTGCCACCTCTCGCAAGAATGCCGGTGCACGCTTCCTTGAAGCTATGGTTGCCAGGAGAACTGTGTTGGAAGAGTGTATGGTGAATGGTGTAAATGACGGGCGGATTACATCGCTCGATGAATTTCTCATTCGCGATCACCGAGATTGGCTTTTCACAGAATTCGACGAGTTACCCGACGATGCGGACCGATATTTAGAAGCGGACCCGTTGTACACAGGCAACAGGACACTCTTCGGTAGGCATACGTGATGTATACATATGCAACCGCACTAACCTGCAAAATTTCAGAAACAGGGTGGGGCGTGGAGAAGGACGACATCCCATTGATGCTTGGCCATGCGGACAACGAGTGGTTGTTTGACGGGCTTGATGTCTCAGATATGTTCAAGAAAGGCATGAATGCAGCACTCAAGAATCTCAAAGATGGAGGCTTGGAGGTCCAGATCACACACGATGGCAATGCTGCATTACCAGACAAGTGGCACGAGTCCCATGAGCCTCCAATTCGATTCATCAGTGAACGAAAGGACAAGTTTCTACGCGACGGTTAGCATTGGGTGACTCGTTGCCTTTACTTGAACTAACATTCCCTGTGGTGTGGTGCAGGATTCACCATTGACCAACCCCTGGTATTTTTGTACCATTGCTTGAGGGAGGGGACCGAGCGTGCAGACTTCCTCAGTGAAATAATGGATATGTTGGCCACAGAAGAGAGGCGATATCAGTGGTCGTTGCACGTCGATCAGCTGTTCGATGGCGAGGTAACATGGGACGAATTCAGCGATTTAGTGGCAGATGAGTTGCGTTTGGAGCCTGATGCGCGAGACAACGCTATTGGTCTAGGTACGTGCATTCAAGGCATTAGCATTTTTGTGGGACATAACTACCATGACCTGATTCACAGATGGCATCGAGCCTGACATCCCATTTCTCAGGGTAGATGCGTTGATTGCGGTTCGAGCCTACCTACGCAACTTGCAGAACAAGCCTGACACTGCTGTCAACCTTCTCCTTCGAAGCATCGGTCGATTTTCCACTCCAGATGCCAACGATCTTAAGATGTGGGATTGTGTAATGCAAACAGTGAAACCGGACAATGTGACCACTGTGCTGCAGAAAGCACAAGATGAACGTTTGAAATTATCAAATGTCGGACAAGGTAGCTTTTTTTTTTTTTCATCTACTGCACGTTTCCACATCTTACATGCACACCAGCCATTGTTGTTGATCAGCCCAGCGATGCGTCACCGGACTTGGAATCCGGCGTGGAAAATCGTTCCTCAATTGTCATGGGTGGGTTTCCTCCGTTTCCATTTCATGACACCGACATTTGTCAAATAATTTAGATGATCGCATGGAGGACGCAAGAAGCAATGGATCGCCCAAGGTCCTCGCTACAACGAATACAGCCGTCCATGAGCATAGATTAGACACATCGTCACCGGTTCCTTCGTCCGCGGCACAACCACCGGATCCTGCTAAGGTTGTCGCATCCGATATGGTTGTGGATTCAGCTGAGGCATGGGAAAGAACCTCCAGAGAGAGGAGGACGGCATGGCGTCGCCGTGGCAAGTCCTTCACATCATAATATATTTGCAAAAACTTATATATTCTCCTCGCTGAATGCGCAGGCAACTCCCTTGATAAACCCCTGGCATTTTTGCGCTATTGTCTGATAGTGGAGGACGACATCGAGGAGGAGGATTTTGTGCGAGAAATCATGTGTTTTCTCCCCCAAGATCAGGGACGAGAACATTGGTGTGAGAGAGTGGCCAGTCTGTACGGTGGCAAGACTACGTGGCGCCAATTTAGTCAGTCACTCGCTGATAGCCTAAGTTTGCAAGGTGGTTGGCAGGAGGATGGTACGAATCACGGTAGGCCGATTATACCATAAATTTCTCAGTTGTTCTTGACACATACTTCTGATGATCCACAGACAGGAAACGAATCTTGTCCCCGTTTCAGACCGTAGAGGCAAAGCTCGCTACAAGGGCTTACCTTCGACACCTCAAAGAGAAGCCTGAGGAAGCTGACCAATTATTCCGTGCATTTGTCGACGGATTCTCCACGCTACCCAGCAGTGACGGTGCATGGGATGTTGTGCAGCGCCTCAGCCAGGGTATGAGCCCTACATCAGCCTTGCAGATCGCAGATGAACACTGGTACCACCAATCCCATGGTGATAATACGGAAGAGGATCAGACAGAAGGGACATCACATGGCCCTCTTGGACAGACTGCTAGACACCAGCATGGAATCTCAAGATGGGATGCACCCACATCCCAACTCGTCTTCACATCACATTTCGCAATTCACTGCGGCACGCGACGACGACGTTCATTCAACCGACGAGGATCCCTTTATTCCGGAGTCACTGTTCTCATTGGCGGAAGTGCAACGGGCCATCAATTCTTTCAGTAACGATGGCATTTCGTTCAACGAGCTCCGAAACATACTACTGACTGACACCCCTCCCATCCATGCACAAGCGGTGCGCAACGCCTTTCAGAAACTGAACCCCTATCAAGTAGACATCAAGATACTCAATGCCTTGCTGGAGAAGTTGCAAGAGGAGATGTTAGCTGTCACTACATAAATTGATTTCCATGGACGATAATGCTGAATACATCAGACCCTGCAAGATCAGGTGTTTTCTTCTTTGATGCAACATATAAGCAGTCCAGCATAGTCATGCTACATGTTCAAGTTAGTTTATACCTCTTACCATATGTTGATTAGCACACCGGAAGCATGGTACCCTCAAGGTACCCTTGTCTTTTACATCATAGTCAGTATCCCTAGTCAACGCTCTGTGCAACAACATCGGATACCGTCCCGACTCCATTCTCGCCTGCTTTCTGGGGCATTGACATGTCCTTTCAACATATGATCAGTTGCAGTGTGTAACGGTTTGCAACCCCGAGCTTCAATAAGAACAATTACAGTCCAATCATCACATGGTAAACGCGACGCGTCCGTCACGTGCGGTAAGTGTGATTCATCATCTGTGCGGCAGACTGTGCCCAGTGTGCCGGAGGAACAACGGAAAACCGAACCTGGGCCATAACACTTACCATTCAAGCAAAGTGACATCCGACAATGCTGAGCGCTGAGCGCTGAACCCTATTAAGCCGTATTCGAGCTCCATGAATTATCAAATGTTGGGGTCGGAGATTGGTCGGAGTGTCAAAAATGAGTTTCGCCCAGAATCTGAGTAACCAAGGATAACTAGGTCAATATCGCTGACTCTACAAATCATTGTAGGTGAACATCACCCTACCTGAACACAATGCCCCCGAAAATCTCGTGCTGCTGCCATTGGCCTGGGAATCTCTCGCTCTGCCCCTGGGCGCGTCGACATCGGCAGTCTGACATTGCGAGATTCATCGATTGTGAGTCAGCCCACAGCTGCCCCTGCCATCAAGCCTCCCATCAGCGAGATCACGAAAATTGATCTCGACCCTCTTGGCACCTTCTGCCATTTCTGCTCGGATGCCTGCGACTCAACAACATCCTACCTGTGCGTCGAATGCAGCGCCATTGTATGTCACCAAACACGGCCAGGCGGAGCAGGATGCATTGGTCACGGCTCGGTTCCAACGAAGTGGGAGTTCCTTTGCCCACTGTGCGCCAGAAAGGTCGAGGGAAAGGAGAGGAGCTTGCCTTACAAGGTAATCGGATATGGGATGCGTAAGAGAGTGAAGATGGCATGGCCAGCTTGCATTGTTCACATAACATTGGATTCGATGAAGGACCACTATTTGAAGCTCTTGGTTAATCTTGACCTTGTGACCCAATACAAACAATCGCCTGAAAACGTAAATAATTCCTCTTTTGTTGGTAACTGGAGACTAACCTTTGTAATCGGCAGCTAACTACAGTCACTCTGAGCATGAAATCGGGGGCTCATACGAAAGAATCGCGCCGGATGGCCTTCCCTTCGCAATTTATAACCACCTCCATCTTGGAAAACATCCCAGCAATACCGTTGTGATAATGGACACCCACTCCGACGAGTACACCGGTATGTTGCAGCATACCGGCGGATCTTCAGGAGGCACCAACACCACCGGCCGCAGAGATCATAGAGGCCTATCTCGGTAAGCAGTTTCTAAAGGCGATGAAAATGTCGTCATCATATGCGAGGGATGATACGTCGGTGGAGACAACCGTCAAGGGCAAGGCGCCATGGTGCGATGTCACGCCCAAGGCGAGGGTGGGCGACGTGGACTTATCCTTGTCACTTGTGGACCTGCCATGCGAGTCAATCATCACTTCGACTCCCTGCTGGCGCTGGTGAAGAAGTAAGTGGTAAACTGTTGGTTCATCGCACAATCCCCTCACATGTATCTTAGCGACATCTTTGACTTCATCATTGGATTTGGAGGATCCTCGACCCTCCCCGTGAACGTTGGCCCGATGGTTCAAGCCTTCGTTCGCAATGCGACCCTATTCGGGATCCCGGATGTTTGGGACTCATTGTGCGAACTGCTCGCCTCCAGTCCAGACGTTTTAGACTACAACACCGTCGTGATTGTCTATGGCTCATATGTGGAGGGGAGGCGCATGGTCGAGAGTAGGGAGATCGGCAAACACCGTCCTCCCTACCGCGCGTTTGGTCACGAGTTCAGTGCATGCGCAAAGGAAGGCTGCCGTCCCGAGGTATCCGACAACCGGGTGTCAACAAAGAATGGCAAGGTTCGCATTACCTGTGCAAAGTGTCAATGGACATCCGCCTGGGTGTCTATTGACAGGGACAACGAGTATTTCTTCCGTGTCAA
>JABBWB010000494.1:0-24306 GCA_016628085.1 Suillus occidentalis
ACACAATCGTACTAGCTACTTGAGTTGCAGTGCATGGACTGAGGTGGCAATGGGCACTCAAGTTGTGATAGCTGAAGGTGATGTTGATTCGTGTACATACTGCCACGCGTAGCACACATCGGTGACAAACGACAGGGTCACCAATGTAGGACGAGGGCAGTACTAATGCATGATTGAGATTTTAGGGTATATACGTATGCATCGTCAAAGGTACAAACCGCCATTAGTACTGCTGAACTCTGCCAAACCTAATAATACAGCCCCCAAGTCCCTCGAGATAAAAATACATATACAGCTACAATATTTCCAGGGTTCTGATGTCTGCCATGCTGTGGACAGATGTCCCATCCACAACTTGAGCAATGATATCGTGATCCGATGCGATCCTCTTATATTCTCCACCGCGCTGCCGCGCTAGTAAAAATGCGCCGAATGGCTGTCCGAGACGAACGATCAATCTCAATGCACGTGAGTAAGAATCCGAATCAGCCAACCCTTCGTCTCCAATCCAATCACCATCAGAGTCATCTAGCGGAGACTCGGGCTGAAACCAATCTCCCAAGCTTCCCACATCGCCTGCGAAGTCAGGCAGCTCGAGGAGACGACGATCCCACGGAAGGACGAGTAAGAACGTCTGTCTAGTGGGTCGGAGCCGTGAGAATTGGAGCAGCCTCTCCTCGGTGGTGATCAGCAGATCACCAAGCCCATCTGCCTTGACACCGTATGTGAACAAGGTCTCATGGGCTGAACCAGGTCTCCGTCTGACTTCTGTGACAGGAAATACAATGCAAGGCAGACGGAGTCTGCAGTTCGCAAAGCGAGGAGCGCTCAGCTGCTCGAGCCGGTCAAACAATTTTGAAGCCTGACACGCAGTCACAATGTGTCGCAGAGCAGAGACCGCTGTCTGAATTTCGTCTTCAGATAAAGTTGGGAATGTGCATGGTGGAGCTGCATATGAAGTGATGTCGGCTGGAAGACAACTATTGAATTCGGATGGTTGTCCGATCCAGTCGAGGGCAGTGATGTCCCCTGACCGAGCTACGATCTCCTGCAGGAGCCGCCCCAGCGCATTTTGCGCATTTTCGCCATAAAGGATAGGTAGCTGGATGCCGAAGATGCCAAACAATGAGTATGCGATGTCTTCCGGTGCAGTAGTGACACGCATGGACGCCCATTGGAGTTTCTCTCGGGCATTCCTCATACCAGGTTGGAAAGCGAGAATAACACGGGCATCTATACCCGTCGCATCCTCCAACTCATGCATAATCTCCACAGACTGCTTGTGATTGGGGGAGATGTCGTCAAGATATGGAGTCCAGTCCTGTTGGTAGAAGCGAATGACTTTAGAAGCGAGAAATTCCGGGACGGTCCATCCTCGGGTGTGCCAAGCGCTCTTCGCTAATGCGCCGGATTTAGACGAAGGCGAGACATCCGAGAGGTACACGACCGTAAGCGCTGAATGATGATACCAGGCAAACGTGGAGTTGATTGATTTTTGGAGTTCTGCATTGTTGTTCTGGTCGATGCAACAGGAATCAACCCAGGCCCAGTGATAGCCTGCTTGACGGGCTACTTTGCAGAATGACTGCAGCTTCGTGAGACGAGGTGTATTCAACTTGTACACAATCTTGTCTTGGATGTCGTGCAGCAGCGGCTCGTTTTCTTCCCATCTATGGGATAACATGACGTAACGGAAGTATGTCGCGACTGTGTCTGCGATGCGCCCCACCGGGAGGTCTGGATGCGTCATCACCGATGACAGAAGCTCATTGTACTCTGTGCTTCCTTTGAAGGCGCTTATCTGCGCCCCTCGATCACATAAGCGTCCTGTGGTGGTGTTAAACAGACGAAGCGGGGCGGTGTAAAGTTGGGCGTCGATGGACTTTTGAATGTCACCTTCTGCTTTGGATGGACTAATATACTTCTCGCGCAACTCTAAGGATATAATTGAGCATTTGAATACACGTGTTACATAGAACTTACTTCGTATCTGCGTGTCATGAGCACTGTCCAATTTCACGAGCATCGTTTGGAAGGCCTTGATAGCTTCACTATAGCGTCGTGCAAGATGAAGCACCATGTGCTTCAACTGATATACAACACGAGACGAAGGCTCGACTTCGATGACCTATATATTTCCAATGTAAGCATCGGCTAATTTGGGTGAATGCCATGTACCTTTTGCGCATCGAGAAGCGCATCCTCACAAAACATTTTGTCCGATCTGGCATTGATGCGGTTTGCAACTATTGTACTGCTTGCGGAACTCAGAGTCGAGGAGGGCTGAACGGGACCTGTATTGATTGTGAGGATCTGTAGCAAGACGAATATTCAAATAGTGTCTTCATCAGATTCGAAGATGAAAACATGCCATTGACTTGGAAGTTTGAGCTTGAGACTTGGCAGTCACAAGGCGCGGGATGAGATAACGAAAGGCCAGAAGACCTGTCATGTGATGTCCGACCTTCTTCTGAGTAAATGTGTCCCACTCCGGTATGGCGGGATCTTCACTGCCGCCCGCTGAAAGAAGAGATGAGCTGCGATTGAGCGTCCGCCGCTCGAGCGATAGTACATGCGCATGACCCTTCAATATCGCGAGACATTTCCTTGCAGCTGAAATATAAGAGGAGGTTGCCGCACGACCCAACATTTTGGATAAGATTCAATAAAAGGGGGCAGGAAGTGTGAAATTGAAGTATATACGATAGGCTGAGAATTGAGATCGAAGGGAAGAACGAAGAGGTACAGCGCACCTTGTGGAGGAGGTAATGGGCCTTACCCTCCTTAAATATGGGCGAGCTTATCATGCCACGGCAGTGCACTGTGTTGACTTTTACTGTAAAGTAGGAGGGGACCCAGCAGAGGAGGTTTTCACACGGGAGAGTCGGGGAGACACGCAGTTCCGGCCAATTTCTTGATACCCGGAAGAAATCGGAAGAAGTGAGTGAGTGCTGCCACTTTCAGAATCCGCTCGGCAATAGTGCTGCCTCTAGTGCTGCTCAATTGTCGTTGTCAATGACGACCTCTCTGAATCAAAGTCTTTGAATATTCCAGTTTAACATAATTAACATAACATAACATAACATAACATAATTAAATAACATAATTAAATAGCACTGAGTGCACTGAAGCAAAATTGCTTAAACCAATCAAAATTTGCCCGAGCAGAACAGATGTATAGTAGACCACATATATTATGAATAAAAGGTTTAGGAATATTGCTGCTACTGCATGGGAAGGTTTAGGTAGCTAACTTGGGCTCTGTACAGCAAGGACGAGACAAAGTACTATCATCTCTGCGACAAGATGTAGTAGTAGAACCTCTCCCATGCGAAAATTTCGATACGGAAGTGGCCAAATAAGGAAAGGTTTGAGAGGGTTGGCCGTAAGGTGAAGTCATCATTGACAACGACAATTGAGCAGCACTAATTATAACAGGTTGCCACCAACACATCTGAGTTGAAACTCCGCCACGGCAAGCATCGGCAGGTGACAATGGAAGTGACAAAAGCCTTTGTCACCACCAAACAGTTATTTCTCTTGTTTCTTGTTGGAATGCATCTGTCTAAGCTTGTAAGATGTTCTGATGTATTATTATTTCAAAAATAAATCATAGTTTGAATATTTGTAGTAGAAAATATGTGGTGATGTGTTACCTGTTCCAACTCGGGGCTTTTACGCTTAATGGCTTTCAGTTACCAGCAGTATACCGTAAGTTATAACCGAGAGACCCCGGAAACGTCCGGAAATGGTCCGACGTCTATGTTATTCCTTTATTAAAAATTGCCCTGCTTATGTACTCCACCACTCCACCCTGCACCAATTACATTTGTAGGGTATTTCTCCTGTAAAAATCAGATTTCACTTCCCTATTCATCAAATCTTCTGTATATACTATTGAGAGGTTGCTGGGGATCATATTTACAAGTCTGTACAGCTAAAACTGAAAAAATGCGAAGCTATTTGTTATTTTTTGTGTGCATACTACATCTGGTGCTGCAGGGACCTTTAGAGGGCCAAAAAAGCGGTGGAATAGACTCATATATGCTAAAAAACATATAACTACTGTGCCAAGACATTATATCATTTATGTAAGGGGCAAAAATGCGGGATGTGTTTTGATATGTTTTTTCTGATTATGTGTACAGGTCTCTGGGGCTTGTATTGGGATAAAAACAGACCAAAAAAGCGTTCTATTGTCACCTATTGTATGTATATAGCATGCACTGATACTTCTCTACAGTAAATAGGTGGATATGGTATGGTGGAGGGCAGGAATGTGCTGGGGAGGAGTGTGGGAAATGTTGAAATTTGGGAGATGACCAGAAATGGCTATGTTTTGGGTGTAGTGACCAGTTTCCCACAGTCTAAAAAATGCGGCATTGGGTGATGATGGTGTTGGGGGGGTTTCGGGCTCCGGATGTTCGGACTTGGATGTTACCAAATGTCGGAACCGAATGAGCCTCCGAGTTGGAACAGGGCACCACATACTCTAGAAAATATGTGGCTTTGGAGGGTGCACGAAATGTGGGACTGCACGAGCTAGTTCTGTGTCGACCCTGAAGCTTGAAGTTTTGTCCCGTTTCTGGCAAACAGCGTCCTTAATGTGCAGGATAAAGGCAGTTACCACATAAGTCCTGTGCAGTTTATATTCAAAACACTGACGTCCTTTTGCTTTTACCACTGTGTCGGGAGAGAGAGGGTGTTAACAGTCTTTCTAACCCTCAACAACCGGCCCTCCTTAAATAGCTTCATCACATATCACACAACTTCTTTTCCAATGAGGGAGATGGATGATCCTGCCATACCGGAGTGGAATGGTATCTGCTTGGAAGTGATGAACCACCAGGCTTGGAATTTGCTCCATTCGCAATTTAATCTCGCATGTTTTTGCTGCCGCGCACTCACCTTCCTGACTTAAATAGGCATGTCATGATGTAGGATCTAGTTCTAGAACATGACTGGAAAAATTAGCGATGCCCCGTGATGTCAATAGACGCTCTGGTAAAGCTGTTACTGCCCTGTCTGATCATGCCTCTATCAAAGCGCTAGCTGTGGCGGGAACATTCGGGAATCTTCTCCCTGTCATCTTCATTTATAGCATGCAATGACATCGGATCCGATGCGATCCTCTTACATTCTCCGCCGCGCTTGCGCGCTAGTAAAAATGCGCCGAATGGCTGTCCGTGACGAAGGCACACGAGTAAGACTCTGAATTAGCCAAGTCCTCGTCTTCAATCAAATCAACGACAAACTTGGGCTGAGACCAATCTCCCAAGCTTCCCGCATCACTTGACTTAGAAGCTTGAGCTTGAGTAAGACACAGGATGAGATACTGAAGGGCCTGAAGTGACCTTTCGGGAGACTTCCAGCTTTCCTCCGAATAAATGCGTCCCACTCCAGTATGTCATGATCTTCACTGCGAGGCGTTTCCTTGCGGCTGAATTACAAAGAGGTTGCTGCACGATTCACAAATAGATCGAAGCCTGGTGGAAGAACGAAAAGGTACAGCACAGCTTCAAGCTGTGAAGGCCGACCACGTCTGCCAAATACGATCCTCCTCCTTGGAGTATGAGGGCGACAGCTCCGGGAAGGAAGTCGCACAGTGAACTGCCCAGCATTGTCAGCATCAAACTTGTGGAGTCGGTCCTTGCTAATTTTGGTCCATCAGCGCGTCAGCAACCAACACTAAAGTAATACCTGCAACCAAATTCATGTCTCTATGAAAAAGTGTCAGTGACATATTTGACGTGTTGACATGACCATCGGAACCTCGAAACAAATATACTATATTCTGAGAAGACCCCTACATTCAGTCAAGCGAGTGAATGTGAAAACTCACTGCGATTTCTGCCGAGTACTGAAAAACAGTGCGTTCGGTTGCCGATGAGCGTGACAACATCATGAGGCTTGGATCGCAACCGCGTCGCGAATAGGTCCAAACAAGATAGGCAGTGAGAGAGAGCTAACAATCCGATATAGCGAGTCAGTGATAAGTAGTTGACGGTTGGACCAAGGACAGCCTGAGACTCAAACTGTGATCATACTTGCTCACTCACTCACTGGGCTCGGGCACTTGGGAGTAGCATTCAAACAGCGTACAACACTATAAGAAAGGAACATACCAGATAAACTCGAGCAACTTTCTTTTAAAGCCTCTTTCATGTGTGCAAGGTCAGGTCCCTTGAGAAACGTCAGCAAATATACTGGGTTTTAGCTGCACTCCTTATTCAAGACGGTCCTGGTTCACCTATCATGCTAAGGGAGTACTGGATGTGCTTCCAAAAAAGAAAACTCACATTATCCAGTTGATAGTTTCTATCCATTATGACGTAGGGTCTAGAACCTGATGAGACCGGTCCAAGAAAAGGACCCATTGTTGGTTAATGTCAGTGGTTGTTGACTCCACGACTCCATGGTGTGAACGATTACATAATGTCACTCCGACCCATACTAAGTACTCTCGCAAATATATACGTTCCCCAGATTGACGATTCTGCATGCCAGATAGTTTTCTTGTCAGGTGAAGCATCTGTCCATATGATACAGTGACCTCCAAGTGCTAGGATGTTGACTCGGAAGCCATTCCCTTGGGTGAATTCGAACGGAAGAGTTTGCATGGTGAGCCAGTGCCGGTGATCATTACTTGCTGCACAGAATGTTACGCCGACCGCTTATCTTACTTTAAAATCATTCTTTGGCTTCAACGACAACTAACACTAATATGTATAAGCTAGGGCGGGTGTTCTAGATTCCTACGTCATCATGGTTCCCACCTGAAATCGATACTGAACTGTAACGCTAGCACAGCACACCGCAGTATGCAACTTGCTCCACTACTCCAACTGATGTATATAAAGGGAGGATGGAAAGGTACGACATCATCTCCAGCTGCTGGTACCTTTCATTTCCATTACCGCTTCTTGCGGTCGATCATATATTAATGTGGAACGCATTAAACTCTTTCAATTATTCAAGGAAACGAAACACATCCTTGAAGAGCCGCACAGTACTGTCACTCACAATACGGGAGTGGAACACAGCTACTTGGAAGCAAGTCGGACACCCCCTTGCGGGCCTACTTATCGCTTTCGCATCTTCTGATAGTCATGCCCGTCTCCAGGAACTCTCAGGTCGACAAACCACCAGCACCTTCCAGCGCTCAGCCCTGTGGACACCAGATGTCACTATCTACGTAGATGACAAGTGTATACTGAGTGGAGGTCAGGATGAGATGTCAGATTGGGCAATGTCCAAGGATGCTTTGCCGGAAGAACCGGCGTCAGCGGCATGTTTCCGTTGATTTCCTGCCCTTTTGTTATCTCATTTCCCATCTTTTGCTGCCAAGGCTCAAGTTTCTATCTCAAAGGTATGTTTCCGTGCTTGACTCTGATTACATGAGTTGAGCGTGCTTCGTGCCACAGATCTTCGCTTTCAACACAAAGCCCGTCGCCATTCAGCCCTTGACTCTGAGCTCTACAAGCAGCACCATATTTGCAAACCGTTGCAAGGCAAGATTTGACAAGATGTTGTGGGATGGTGCGCTTCTCGACGCACAAAAGGTACTTAATGACGTCTGTCTAGGCAGAGTTTTAGCCAACACTCACTTTGGCGATACATAGGTCATCGAACTCGAGCCTTCGTCTCATGTTGGATATCAGTTGAAGCACATGGCGCTTCATGGCGCACAACGCTATATTGAAGCAATCGTAGCCTTCCAAATGATGCTTGCAAAATTGGCCAGTGCTCATAGCATGCGATTACGAAGTAAGTTCTACGTAACACGCGCATTTGGATGTTCAATTATTTCCTCAGAGCTGCAAGACAAGTTTATAAGTCCGTCTGAAGCAGAAGGTATCATTCGAAAGTCCATCGACATTCAACTTTACGCTGCCCCACTTCGTCTTCTCAATACCAACACCGGGTTCTTATGTGATCGAGAAGCGCAGATAAGCGCCTTCAAGATGACTACAGAATACAAACGGCTTCTTTTATCGATCATGAAGCATGCAGGCCTCCCAACAGAGCGCATTGCAGACGTGGTGGCGACATACTTTCGCTATGTCATGTTGTCCCATCGATGGGGAGAGAATGAGCCGCTGCTGCACGATATCCAGGACAAGATCGTGTACAAGTTGAATGCAGCGAGTCTCACAAAGCTGCAGTCATTCTGCGAAGTAGCTCATCAAGCGGGATTTCACTGGGCCTGGGTTGACACGTGTTGCATCGACCAGAATAACCATGTCGAACTCCAAAAATCACTCAACTCCATGTTTGCCTGGTATCACCATTCAGCGTTCACCGTCGTGTACCTCTCGGATGTTTCGCCTTCGTCTAAATCCGGCGCTTTAGCGAAGAGCGCCTGGAACACTCGAGGATGGACCGTCCCAGAATTCCTTGCTTCTAAAGTCATTCGCTTTTACCAACAGGATTGGACTCTATATCTCAACGACGTCTCTCCCAACCACAAGGAGTCTGTGAAGATCATGCACGAGTTGGAGGATGTGACGGGCATAGATGCACACGCTCTTGTTGCCTTCCAACCAGGAATGAGAGATGCCCGAGAGAAACTCCAATGGGTGTCTACGCGCGTCACCACTGTGCCAGAAGACATCGCGTATTCATTGTTTGGCATCTTCGGCATCCAACTACCTATCCTTTACGGCGAAAATGCGCAAAACGCGCTCGGACGGCTCCTGCAGGAGATCGTAGCTCGGTCAGGGGACATCACTGCCCTCGACTGGATTGGACAACCATCCGAGTTCAATAGTTGTCTTCCAGCCGACATCACCTCGTATGCAGCTCCACCATGTGCCCTGCCATACTTATCTGAAGACGAGATCCAGACAGCAGTCTCTTCGCTGCGACACACTGTGGCCATGGATGATGCTTCGAAATTCTATGATCAGCTTGCCAACATGAGCTACCCTCGCTTTTCGAACTGCAGGCTCCGTTTGCCTTGCGTCATATTTCCTGTCACTGAAGTCAGACGGAGGCCTGGTGCAGCCCAGGAGACTTTGTTCACATACGGAGTCAGGGCAGACGGGCTTTACGACCTATTGATCACTACCGAACAGACGCTGGTTCAGTTCTCACGGGTACGGCCCACTCGACAGACATTCCTGCTTGCCCTTCCTTGGGACCGTCGTCTCCTCGAGCTGCCTGACTTTGCAGACGATGCAGAAAGCTTGGGAGGTTGGTCTGGGCCTGAGTCACTCGATGGCTCAACTAGAGAAGAGGAGTTGGCTGATTCGGAATCTTACTCACAGGCATTGCGATTGATTGCTCGCCTCGGACAGCCATTTGGCGCGTTTTTGCTGGCGCAGCAGCGCAGTGGAGAATACAAGAGGATCGCGTCGGATCACGATATCATTGCGCAAGTTAAAGATGTCGCATCTGTGCATAGCACGACGGACATCAAGACGCTAGAGATCTTATAATTTACTTTGTTTGGGAACATTGGGTATATATATCGTTGGTTAGTTTCATTTTTAAACTTGATGCAAACATCATATATCCTCACACAGATAACACTACGACATCCTGTCTGACAGTATTGATACCCCTCTATACCACTTAATGTATTTCTCTCATTTAATATCTAGGCTCTAAAACAACTGATAAACCACCAATTTCTGGTGCTATCCGATCTTGCGGTTGACGGTTCAAGTATGCATGCACATCCTCTGACGATCCTCACCTAGAAACATATCGCGGTGATAATCCCTGAACTGCCATCCTCCTTTCCTCATGCCTCCAGGACTCAGGCCTCTCAACCAACATATAGAAGTATTGAGCTTGACTTGAGCCGACGGGCTACATTAGTGGAGTTGCCTGAGGCCAGACAAGTTCCTAGCTTTCATCATCACTCGCACTGGTCCCGGGCCTCACCCAGTAAAATCGTCACCCGCACGCGATGATTGTTGAAAACGATGATATCCATCGATGGCAGCGATGGAGATACCAAATTATGTTCCTGCTCAGTATCAGTAAGTAATCGACCAGCGCTGCGTTGGTTCTCAAAGGTAGACGTAGGCTTTTAACTCGATGGTTACTTGTGTGCTGACTTTTCGGCCAGTACTAGAGTCGGTCAGAGAACTACCGACAGCGCTCCAGTTCAGTGAGAGCGTACTTTACTTTTGACACTTTTTGTAGCAATGCCACTGCCGATTCATGCATCCACGGTGTTCTACTATGTAGGAACGGTGAAAGTTCACCCCATCCGCTATACACCACACCCACACCGATTCAGCCAACCAAAAGTAATTGTATGGAAATATATAGTCCTTTTCCTTGAGGAAAGGGTACAGCATCATACGAAAGAAGTAGGACGTTGTCCATTACACAACGTCCACCATGTTATAAAAAAGCACCCGTTGCTTGATCATATAACATTTCATACAGTTCCACCTCCTTAACCACTTCTACGGACATGACACCAGCAGGTCAAAAACCCGCAATTCACTGAACCCGATCATCCGGATGTCATCGGATTGCTTAGGCATCAGGTCTTGCTGGATATAAATAGATGAGCAGGACTGCGACAACTGCAATAAATATCACATACGCAGGCAGTGCTGGAAAACAACTTTAATAATTGTTTCGATAAGGTCTGCCTTCTTCTGAGAGTGTTTGGCCGATCCTGGAATCCACCGAGAGGAGCCTGCTTCATATGTACGGACGGCAGAGCTCAGAGCTTCCCTGACAGCAATTGCATTGGGAGACGCTATGTACTGCTCAAAAGCAACACGAACAGGGTGAATGGACGGCTCCTGCTCAACTCTATAGTGTGGCTGTTCCGAAAGATAGAAGGCGTGTTCGAAAATAATGATAGCAGCTTATTATCAATCAGTGGATTCATCGCGACATAGCTTATAAAACCCCACCAGAACCAAGCTGCATAATTTTCTCCAAAGTTGATGACTTGGGGGCCTGGCAAACCTTTGAGATGAGAACAATGTGGACAAACTGTTATCAATTGGACATGCCGAAGATCGTAATGTGGACCACATGTCCTCATCCTCGGGCTTGTAATGCTGATGAATCATTATCAAAAGGCAGAAATAGTTTGAGGACAAATCTACTTGCATACTGCCATTATCCACACATCAGTACTCGAGCACGACAGAGGTTCAACACACTCACAAGCTGCCAAGGGATCACCGATGTGTACAATCAGCGAGGCTCGAGATCCACAGAGAATCAACACACTCACCCACTGCCAATGGATCAGCGACACGTTCAATCAACAAGGCTCGAGCTCAACAGAGGATTAACACACTCACCCGCTATCAAGGAATCAGCGACAAGTTCAGTCAGTGAGGCTCGAGTTCCACAGAGGTTCAACACACTCACCCGCTGTCAAGGGATCAGCGACGAGTTCGGTCAGCAAGGCTCGAGTTCCACAGAGGTTTAACACACTCACTTCCTGTCAAGGGATGAGCAACGTGTTCAGTCAGCGATGCTCGAGTTCCACAGAGGTTCAACACACTCACGACCTGTCAAGGAATCGGTGACGCGTTCAATCAGCGAGGCTCGAGATCCACAGAGGATCAACACACTCACCCACTGCCAAGGGATGAGCGACGCGTTCAATCAACGAGGCTCGAGCTCCACAGAAGTTCAACACACTCACCATCTGTCAAGGGATCAGCGACGCGTTCGGTCAGCGAGGCTCGAGCTCCACAGAGGATCAACACACTCACTTCCTGTCAAGGGATGAGCGACGTGTTCAGTCAGCGAGGCTCGAGTTTCACAGAGGTTCAACACACTCACCCGCTGTCAAGGAATCAGCGACGTGTACAATTAGCAATGCTCGAGATCCACAGAGGATCAACACACTCACCATCTGTCAAGGGACCAGCGACGTGTTTGGTAAGCGTGGCTCGAGCTACACAGAGGTTCAACACACTCACCATCTGTCAAGGGACCAGCGACGTGTTTGGTAAGCGTGGCTCGAGCTACACAGAGGTTCAACACACTCACCAACTGTCAAGGGACCAGCGACGTGTTTGGTAAGCGTGGCTCGAGCTACACAGAGGTTCAACACACTCACCCGCTACCAAGGGATCAGCGACGAGTTCGGTAAGCATGGCTCAAGCTACACAGAGGTTCAACACACTCACAGGCTGTCAAGGGATCAGCGACGAGTTCAATCAGCGATGCTCGAGTTCCACAGAGGTTCAACACACTCACTTCCTGTCAAGGGATCAGCGACGAGTTCGGTAAGCATGGCTCAAGCTACACAGAGGTTCAACACACTCACAGGCTGTTAAGGGATCAGCGACGAATTCAATCAGCGATGCTCGAGTTCCACAGAAGTTCAACACACTCACTTCCTGTCAAGGGATGAGCGACGTGTTCAGTCAGCGATGCTCGAGTTCCACAGAGGTTCAACACACTTACACCCTGTCAAGGCATCAGCGACGAGTTCGGTCAGCGAGGCTCAAGCTCCACAGAAGTTCAACACACTCACCCGCTACTAAGGGATCAGCGACGCGTTCAATCAACGAGGCTCGAGCTCCACAGAAGTTCAACACACTCACCCGCTACCAAGGGATCAGCGACGCGTTCAATCAACGAGGCTCGAGCTCCACAGAAGTTCAACACACTCACCATCTGTCAAGGGATCAGCGACGCGTTCGGTCAGCGAGGCTCGAGCTCCACAGAGGTTCAACACACTCACGTCCTGTCAAGGGATCAGCGAGGCTCGAGTTCCACAGAGGTTCAACACACTTACACCCTGTCAAGGAATAAGCGACGTGTTCGGTCAGCGAGGCTCAAGCTCCACAGAGGTTCAACACACTAACAAACTGTCAAGGGATCAGCGACGAGTTCAGTCAGCGAGGCTCGAGTTCCACAGAGGTTCAACACACTTACACCCTGTCAAGGGATCAGCGACGAGTTCGGTCAGCGAGGCTCAAGCTCCACAGAAGTTCAACACACTCACAAACTGTCAAGGGATCAGTGACGCGTTTGGTCAGCATGCTAGCAGAGATGATCAGATGTACTGCCTACAAGTTAGCGTTGAACATAAATGAGTTTTCGAAAATTCCTACAATCTCACTGAATTATATGGAAACCATTTACACAAATCGTGTATAATCTGACGATCGGATTTCCGAAATATGTGCGATGAGATTGTCTGGGTGAAGTCGAGATGCTCTGTAAGCAACCTTAATACACATCGGTTCATCTCTCGCCACAGATAAGTGAAGTTTGAGGAGTTACCAGTTGACTGCACATCTCATGCACAACTCCACGTTGGTCCGCTGAGTTGAGACAAACATCTGTTTGAGCGTATCATCATCCAGGATTTCAGCTGTGCGCTCGATCAGTGGCCCGCAGTCTGCATCGTCCTTGTCCATATCTAGATGTCCCAGAGCGAAATGTGCAGCAAATTGATCAGCAGCTGGAGAATTTATCGACTTACCAGGCAGGCATATGTGACATCTTGGAGGACGTTGGTTGTCCTCGCGGTTGTACAAAAGCTTTAGTTGTGGTCCATTGGCAAATGCTTCTTTGGCATGCTGCGGGGCCAGCACCTCGGCATCTTTTCTCGATACTCCCTTACTTATTAGCTCTGCAAATTCATCATCGTAGAGAGCATCAAATTTGGTGAACAACACTATTACTGGAACTGAGGATTGTAAATCATTCGACGATAAACAAGAGCAGATCCAAAATCTTACTGCTTCCAGTATCACATTGAGAGAAAAACTTGACTTCTGCTTCCGTGAACGACCTGCCATCCTCATCCATCGGAATGCAGTACCTATGCCAAAGACGTGTGAGAGAGAGAGCGCAAAAAATTTGACCAGCTACCATATGAGATGAATTCGATTCCTCACACGGAATTTCTCAGAACGGCTTGTAATAAAAGCCTTCACCTTATCGAATTCGGAGTGTCCTCCAGCCTCAAACCCGCGTGAATCGTGAAAGATGAATCCTGGGTTGCTTTTAAACACCATTTCGTGCTCGATATCGTGCACTCCGCGCTGAAAACTCGTCAAGTAGTGTTGCCACCCACAATGAACATCGCCCACCTCTCTAGATGCCATCAACACGGCAGGATCGATCTGATTTACAATAATCATCGGTCATTCATCATCATCCTGATATCATATTTCGCACCTTTTCCCCGGCACTGTCATATATTTCTGGATCCTCCCTTGTCTTGCAAACCCTCTGGAGGATGGTGGTTTTTCCTGCATTTGCTCTTCCTATGATGAGGATTCGAAAACGCCCGAAACTCTTTCTCAACGTTGAACTTGAAGGATCCATGATGGAAGAAGGTAACAGTGTGTGAACCTCGTGAGCGCCTTCCGAGTCTCCGAGATGATTCTGGCTAGTGCCCAGAATAGCTTCTACACACGGCTGTCTTCAAGTTCCGCCGATTTGATTGCAAACTCATCAGACCGCCTGCGTGTGTATAATTTGAAATTCTCACTTAGCTGAAATCAGGACTCACATCTGCTTGGGCCAAAGGTTACGATACTATAGGTGTGTTTTCGGCAAGCGAAGGGTGAAAGGAATGAGACAGATACGAAAAGAAACAGGCGGGGGAAATATGATGCACTGATAACGGTTAATACAGACTTGCGTCTAAGTCACGGTATTGATTCCGATATTCAAATTGGCGGCGGTACGACACGAAAGCAGACATCTCGTATACATTACATTATGATAAATAATTAGCGAAAGAAGGAATGATTGTATGCAACAGGGCGTCCAGATCAGCTGCTGGAGCAAAAATCATTCGCAAGCATCTATGCCATGGAAGGACCAAGCTCAGGCACCGCCCCTCACACCTGCAGCAGGACAAACACTCGCCACAATTAATCTCCTTAAGCGCCCTATCATCTTCATACCTCTCCTTGGTCTCCTCGACAATCACCAGCAACACGGGCCTCTTTCTCCTGTGCATTTCTATATCATCCACATTGCTATCAAAAGCTGATGATGTGCTGAAACAGTCGAGCGCTCGGAGCACCAGGCTCATGGAACGCGAAGGGGGGGAGGATCGGGGTCGCACAGATAACGAAGATTGAGAAGGAGCGTAAATCGTGGGAGACAGCCAATGCGAGAACATCCGTGTAAGCACCATCTGCATACGAGATGGCGTACGAGCAGGTCCACGACGGTTATTGCGATTGGGGCGGATGATAGTATGTGTGACAACAATGTCGTCGTAGCCGTATACGTCGACAGGCATGGGAGAAGTGGTGCGCGTGTCCACAGTAGAAGTAGAACTACAGGACAGGGATGAGCACGATCCCTCCAAATCAGAGCCTCCGCCCTCATCAAAAGGATCGACTGCATGATGGTCCAGCCATATATCACGCGCACGCTCGGTCCTGACGCAAGGGCCCTGCCCCGTTATCAGTTTTGAAGCACTAGTGTTGAAAAGCGAGACGAGTCTCTGAAGAATGGAACAGAGGTGAACAATAATGTTAAGAAATGAAACTAAAGGAAAAACTGACTGTACGAGTACGCCAGAGTGGGTCGAAACGCTGTGCATCCAGGGGATTGTAACGTGTGTGATCCATTCCCGTGCTCATACAATAAAAGGACACAATTCTTGGAGTTATCTGATGCGAGCTGGAGTTTCAGGGTGCGAATGAGGGGGAAGATGATGACCTCTCATCATTGCGAAAACAGTATTGAAGCAAAACACTCAGTGGACAAGCAATTGTGGACGTGTGGAAGCAAAGCGCGCGCCACTACCGATGCTTTTGTTCGTTTGCTTGGATCTGCCCGCTTGCGTACTGTGGAGTTCGCCAACAGCACTCAGAGTATTTAATCCTGGGGTTTGAAAGCGTGATTCGCAACAGGACGTGTTGAGGAAGGCTGCTATACACTATCACTTAGCATTAAAAGATATGACCCAACAGGTCTGTGAGGATGTTCTTTCACGTGCGATCGTTATGCTGATGTGTTCTACGCAGATATACCACGCGCAATCCATGTACGAGCTCCGAAACGTCCCTCAGCCGTCGTACGAGCAGCCCGATGGGACAGAACCTGATTTTGAGATACGAAGGGCGAGGAGGGTTGTGGTGCTGAGGGAGCATGCACAGTTGATCGCGGTGAGTGTTGGGGAACCTACAGTATTGTCGTTGCGTGGTCCTTATTGTCATTGTGATTCCGACGCGATGTAGGTGCCACCTAGACAAGCAACAGGTGAATGACATCATGGTCAGGCGTGTCGAGACGATACTGGCAGGAGGTGATGCTTTGCTTACCTGGGACAACGTGATCACAGGCCGTTGCTAGCCGAGGAGTTCGACGATGCTGGCCATCGAGGATTTGTAACATTTACATTATGTAGCCAGTGTACATTTTATATTATGACTTACCATCTTGTCCTTCGGAACATTCCTGTCCACCCCAATTCCGTTGCTTGTCCGCCAAAAGATCCTTCCGGATCTGATATATTTTTGTCGCATATTGTGGCCCCAGGCTCAAAAACCGTTGCATGAAAAAGCAATGCAGAGGGTAGCGTCAGATGAGATATTCTCCAGCTTTGCTGCAACTGAATATTGAATATCGGAGCAATTCTCTTTAGACACCTACGTCCATGTGCCTATGATACAGTGTCGAGCCTCGGGAGATCCATGGAGAAAACGATGTGCGAGTATTATGTAATGTCATTGGTTCAGTTCATGACGAACTCCCCGAGCTGGTTTTGCCACGACCGAGTATACTTATGCCACATCAAATTAACCTCCTCCCCTCGCGATATGATACTTTTGGAGAGCAGGTCCGGGTGCGGTCCGAGCAAATCACATCAAGTACAAGTCTGTATCCTTCCGTAATGTACTGCAGAGCAAATTCAGTGTTGCCAGTACGTGTGATGAAATAGTTCCTCTCCAACATCTCCTGTGAATGAAATCATATATAGGTACATCATCAAGGTACAAAAGAAAACCGCTCAAGGATTCCTGGTCTTCAAAAAAAGATACACAGCTACAATATTTCAAGGGTCGTAACGTCCATCGTGCTATGAATAGATGTCATGTCTTTAATTTGAGCAATGATGCTCCGATCCGACGCAATCCTCTTGTATTCTCCCCTACGCGACTGCGACAGCAAAAATGCAGTGAACGGTTGTCCAAGGCGAACGATCAATTGCAGTGCTCGCGAGTAAGATTCCGAATCAACTAACTCCTCTTCGACAGGAAAATCGCCATGTGAATGGGATACAGGAGATTCATGCTCGGACCCACCGGAATCTCCCAAGCTTTCCACGTCCTCTGCAAAGTCAGGCAGCTCGAGGAGACGACGGTCCCAAGGAAGGGCAAGCAGGAATGTCCGACGAGTAGGCCGTGCCCGTGAGAACTGAACCAGCGTCTGTTCGGTAGTGATTAGTAGGTCGCAAAGCCCGTCTGCCTTGACTCCGTATGTGAACAAAGTCTCCCGGGCTGAACTAGGCCTCCGTCTGACTTCAGTGACGGGAAATATAATGCAAGGCAAACGGAGCCTGCAGTTCGAAAAGCGAGGGTAGCTCATCTTGGCAAGCTGGTCGTAGAATTTCGAAGCGTCATCCATGGCCACAGTGTGTCGCAGAGAAGAGACCGCTGTCTGAATCTCTTCTTCAGACAAATATGGTAGGGTGCATGGCGGAGCTGCGTATGAGGAAATGTTGGCTGGAAGACAACTGTTGAACTCGGATGGTTTTCCGACCCAGTCCAGGGCAGTGATGTCCCCTGACCGAGCTACGATCTCCTGCAGGAGCCGTCCGAGCGCGTTTTGCGCATTTTCGCCATAGAGGATAGGTAGTTGGATACCGAAGATGCCAAACAATGAATACGCGATGTCTTCTGGCACAGTAGTAACACGCATAGACACCCATTGGAGTTTCTCTCGGGCATCTCCCATTCCCGGTTGGAAGGTAACAAGAGTGCGTGCGTCTATGCCCGTCGCATCCTCCAACTCATGCATAATCTCGGCGGACTCCTTGTGGTTGGGGGAGACGTCATTGAGATATGGGGTCCAATCCTGTTGGTAGAAGCGAATGACTTTAGGAGCAAGGAATTCTGGGACGGTCCATCCTCGGGTGTTCCAAGCACTCTTTGCCATTGCGCCAGACTTGGACGAAGGCGGTACATCTGAGAGATAGACAACCGTGAGCGCTGAATGGTGATACCATGTAAACATGGTGTTGAGTGATTTTTGGAGCTCGACAAGGTTAGTCTGGTCGATACAACACGTGTCGACCCAGGCCCAGTGATATCCCGCACGACGAGCAATTTTGCAGAATGACCGTAACTTCATGAAACGACCAGCTTCTTTCGACTCGTACACGGCCTTGTCCTTGATATCGTGCAGCAGCAGCTCCTGCTCTCCCCATCTATGGGATAACATAGCGCAATGGAGGTATGTCGTCACTGTGTCTGTGATGCTTTTCGTTGAGAGGTCCATATGCATCATACTCGATAACAGAAGCTCGTTGTACGCTCTGCTTGTTTGAAAGGCGTTTATCTGCGCCCCTCGATCACACAATAGACCCGTAGAAGTGTTAAGTAGACGAAGCGGAACGTTTTCGAGTTCCATGCACTTAATAGCTTCTCGAATAGCATCTTCTGCTTTACCATAATGCTGAGGTAGCTCTGTAGAACGAGAATAAGCATATTCGAGTTGATGCACGACCGATCTGTGGCTTACCTCGTATCAGTGCTTCAGGAACCGTGTTCAGCTTGGACAACATGATTTCGAATACAGGAATGGCTTCGTCACAGCGTCGTGCGCCGCGAAGCGCTGCGTGCTTCATCTCATATCCAACATGAGATGAAGGGTTGAGTTCGATAGCCTATGATCAACAGAGTGAGCATTGCTTGCGAAACTGCCTTGGTAAAAGTCGTCGTACCTTTTCCGCATCAGAAAGCGCATCCTCCCATAGCATTTTTTCCAACTTGGCCTTACCGCGGTTGGCAAAAATGATGTCCCTTGTAGAATTCAAGTTGATCGCCACAGAGTATAATGCAATAGCCCTGTCATAATCGCATGCAGCGAGGGCGGCATTTCCGCTGGCAAGATGAAGCTCGCTGTATTCTTGCATGAAAGCTGAGTGAAAGCCAGGTGATGAATATAGTGAGTCTGCGTGACAATACAGATTCTAGACTTGCCGTTGGACCAGTCAAGGCAGCGGGCCTTCGCATTTTCGTCAATGACATCCATCATGGATCGGTACGAATCCAGGGCTTCTTCAGTTCTACCTGCCCGACGGAATGCATCGCACCTGTTTTGGTGTGCATCTTGCCACAAGGACTTTAGGTCCCATCCAAAGAGCTGCACAACGCACAGAGTTCGGAAAAAATATGCTCGTATAGGTCATATCAACTTACCACCACCAAGTCCTCGTATAAATAAGCAATGTCAGCTGTAGATGAGGAAGGGTTGAAGTTGAGTATTGAAATAGCTTGAGTGAAGTAGTTAGCCGCTTCGCTATAACGCGCGTCATTAGTGGCATTGACTCCAAGTCGAGTATGCAGATATGCCTGGTGTGCATAGTTCAGAAAGATCAGTATCAGGGTATGAACGTGAGGCTAATTGAGGATGTCATACTTACTTCTACGACGCGACACGCAAGGATATCATTATGAGGACAAGCGGCGGTTAGTGATTGCACACGAATAATTGCCTCCTCGTGTTGGTTTGCATTGAAAATAGCGACAGCCTAAATGCTGTGATGAAGGATGGAGTTTAGAATAAAACAGTAACGTGCCTTGATCAAGAGAAGAAAATGTGTGATATTCGAATCTTCGTTTGTGAACATGAATGCGAGATCAAATGCTATCTTCGCCTCCAAGACCTGCCCTTTTCCACAGAGGGCGATACCCTTAGAGATGTAGCCTGTCAATGAGGGCTGAATGGAGATGGACTATGTCACAACAAAAGTAAATCTTTCGTAAGAGGGTGGGTCGTGACATCTCACCTTGATCGCATCCTCAAGCGCGTGGTCCCAATCGTGTTTTCGTGCCACAACAAGTGATCGATTGGCATACGACTCATAGATATAGCTGTTGCAATCAATGTCGATCTCTCTTGTGAATAACTCTTCGGCGGTAGACAATTTCCCTGCGATGCATGCATTGCGCGCGATTGCATCTATTGAGAGGATCTGCGGTATGAAGCATGCTCGAGTTACATTAGTAGAGTGACAGATGGAAACATGCCTTTAAATTAGGAACTTGAGCCTTGGATGCGAGATGAGGTAACAATCGGGCACAGAATATAAGGGAAAGTACCTTTGATGCGGGTTCCGTGAGAGTCTCCTGTGACAACACTTTCTTGGGTACTTCCCACTCCGAGATCATTTTATCATCACCTCCACTGAGGATGTGCTTGCCGTCCATGGAGAAAGTGACACATTTCACACGACCTGAGTGATGGAAGATGGCGATGGTATGACGATCTGATAGGCGCCAGAGGAGGAGCCTGTTATGAGCCGCTGAAGCAACGAGATTGCTATCAGGATGGACAGCAATGAAGTTGATAGATTCAGGACGACTATGGCCCATCCAGGGATCACCGACCTGCTGCCAGGTGGATGCATCCCATTCCCGTATGGTTGGATCATATTCATCGCCACCTGTGAGAAGGCGTGTACCATCAGGCGTCCATGCAAGTGAATAGTTGCGTTGGGCATGGCCCTTGAACTCTGCGACGCATTCCCTCGTGCCTGAATTGAGAATTTTTATATCTTGATGTGTTGCAATCGCAAGAAGTTTGCCAGATGGCGAATACCGAACACAGGTGCAATAACTGATGCTAACGCCACCGCCGCACTGTATCACATCTCCTTGCATCTGCCATGTCGTCGTATCCCACAGCTTTGTCGTGTGGTCTGCAGAAGCAGTGGCCAGGACTGTACCATCCGGAGAAAAGTCCAGCGAGGTGATCCAGTTGGAGTGGGCTTTGATGACTTGAGGAGTAAGTTGTTCGCCAGTCTCTCCATGCCAGATGATGAGTCTTCCTTTTATATCACCGCTTGCTATCAATTTCCCATCTCCGAGTGACACCGCCAATCTAGATACTACATTGCGATGCCCCGCCATTTTCTTCAACACGGTACCTGTGTTCAAGTCCCACAAGCGAAGTGTCTTGTCGTCCGAGCCTGTGACCATACGTCGTCTATCGGGGAAAACTATTACAGCGAGTATGCAAGCTTCATGATCTTTGAACTGTCGAAGGGGTATTTTGGTCTTAATCATGATGAGCTGCGACAGGAGCCTTTCAATGGCTGTGTTGAGATAGGTAGACTTGGGAGAAAATAATGCGGGCGTCTTGCTGCCGCAGAGATGCACCGCATGAGCCTGTCCCGTGATTCCAACAGACGCTCAGGACAAGGCTTTTTGATACAAGGTGCCTCCATGATCTTCTCATTCGCGCCAAAGTTCCTCTATTTTTAGCACGTATACTTAAATTTCCCATTGGCCCGACTCCTGTAGCAGTGAATGGTTTTGAAAAATCACGATGACGCCTGTTGGAAGACGTTGGCGAGAGACAATCGAGATTCACTGGGGAAACGAGAAGATAGTTGTGTGCGGATTCCGGGAAGGGTAATGTTTATATACAGAAACAAAGTGTAGTCAAAGTACACAAAGCAGCATATGAATTTGAAGGTCGTACGGACTTTCCTTAGGCTATGGGAGTCTTACTCCCCAGTCAGGCTTGTGTATGATTTACAACAGTATCGTGTCTGTTTAGAGTCATGTAACCAACAGTTCAGAAGACTCTGATCACAATGTATAGTATGAATATTGAAATTTTGTTAGAAAGCAATCTACGAGGTGGTCATTGATTCAATAGGGCCTCTTAACCACGTTTGAAAGACATTCTCCACATCTGACGCGTCACCCTTACGACCCATATGGGCATAAAATGAACAAACAGGCACAAGAAAAGCCTGTGCAAGTCTCCAGTTCTCCTGGTGTGACGGCGAGGGCCGTGTGGTGGAGCCAAGACGCTCCACTAATAAAAAGTGGGACTTGAGAGAGGCGCATATAGTAAGCGCATTTACTTTGAGCCACTGGTCGAGGGGGAGTGTGCGCATCCGGCGCAGCTTGCCATTCTTGTACCGAAGACAGACCCAGACGAAAACCCAGATGAGCGATTCAGCATAGTGCCAGTACATGTGTTCAACTGCTCCATCCATGGCCGATAGCGTGAGCAGGTTGATCGACATGAAAGGTACTGTCCCCGTGCGCTCGTTGCCTCTGGCACAATCATCTTGGATAGAGGATAAATCGTAGTCATTGAGGACGCTTATTACACGACCGCATGGGAGCCGATAGCACATGAGTTTGCTGGGACTGATATCACGGTGATAGACACCACTTTTCCAGAGCATATAATGACCTAAAGTCGCAGTTAATGGACAAGAGTTAGGACGAAAATGAAAGAGCACCTACATACAACGATTTGCCACCATGCATCGCGAAACTCGGGACCACTCAAAGTTGTAATCGGCTCAAGCCTCCTGAATATGATAATGTAGAAGACACGACTGTCATGTGCGGCGTGATTCATTCCTAATGCCTTTCTGATGTGGATCGTGAATGTCTCGTCAAATTTATGGATCCAGATCATGTCTGGGACATGGTCCTTCACCCGCGAATCATGCTCGGCAATGGCATGTACTTTGGCGAGTATCTCAGGTTCGCTCAGGCGCGCCTCTTCTGCCCAATAGATTTTGGCAACCATTTCGGTCGATGTGTTATCAGGAGGAGGACCAGGCGGTGGCGACAAATCAGTGCCAGGCTCAGGTGCTTTGCATGATGTATGAGGAGTAAGATCGACGGCGGATGGTTCATTGGGATGCGTACTATGAGGAGTAGAGTCGTCTCCAAGTCTAACGGATGACTCCGAAGATGGCAGAATTCTCATAAAATTGTGCGTGTCCAATGCTGATTGTGACGGAAAAACATTGATCATCATGGCATCGTGTCGCAAAATTCCGCAAAATGATATCCTCAACGGAGTGGTCGGCAGGCGACTAATGCTTGGGCCAAGCATCGGTAGTGATTTCAGGGAAACGATGAAGACGTCGCGGTACGTCCAAAGCGATTGCCAACCGCATCTACAGAAGGATCGTCTTGTCAGGAGAAGGTCGACCTGGACCTAAACTGCAGGTAGCGTGAGAACTATTAAACGCGTACACAAGCATCAATAACGCGGTCACTTGCAAATCACAAGGCCGAATGCCTGGCTTGAGAATGTGAAGAAAAAAAATTATGCATGGCTCGATTTAAAATTACAAGTAGAGCAATTAAGTATGCAATGGTAGGAGATCAACAAAGAATGAAGGCATGTACAGACGGCATAAAGCATAGTGAAGGTGAGGAAGAGTGCATAGGCATAGTTATCAGTACAAAATTGTCAATCAAATGCTCACCACCCATACGCAAGATCCCTCCCTGAACCGAGCACCTATCGACCCAGCGCCAACCAGAAAAATACAAGAACAAAAGCGCCGCTAAGAATAATAGTTGCCGCTGCTGTTGATATGGAGCTGCGCTAGTTTGTTGTCTTCAACCTCGCATACCGTTTCTCCTTGACCGGATGATGATTCCTCGCTGTGGTCCTCATGCGGCACTGTGGGAAATTCGGCCTGGGTTGGCACCGGAGTATTCAGGGTAGTAATGAGACACGCTTTCTCCCACTACACCGTTATCGAGCAGTTTTGAGATGCGACCTAGCGTGCTTCCAAGATGTATTCAACTGCAGCGTCGTACTGCCGCACAATACGTAGGCGGTCTAAGCGCATGGATACAACGTCTTCAGAGGGCGTTGGTTCTGCATTGGAAGACGAAGATGAGCATTGGGGCACGAAACTCCATTAAGACATCAAAAGGGAAGGTAACATCTCAGAAGAGGCACATACGAGACGAACACAGGCAATTCCTTTTTAAGAAGCTTTATGGACTCACCATTACATCCACACAACACCCTTTGAATCAGCCAAGCACTTTTTTAAAGCAAGCAGCGACAATCTCCCCTTACACTTCTCCTCAAACGGCTGCATTCTCTCCAGATCAATCGCCTATCACGTCAATCAACATGTCAGTAAATACTAATGGAGTACTGTGTGAGCAGCACGCACCGAACACCGCTCCAAGCCCCATTTACCCTTCACTTTTTTCATATCCAGCTCGCCCGTAGGTTCGAGCGCAAAGTCGTTTTTTAGCGCAGCCCATGGCTCGTTCATCGGGTTTTTGCCCCGGTCCATTCTGGAAGAAGATAAACGCGGACGTGTCTGATAGCCCATCATGATGGCTCAGCAATCAACGCCAAGCGAGGACA
>JABBWB010000495.1:0-24241 GCA_016628085.1 Suillus occidentalis
CTAGGAAACTGAATACAAGGCAATATAAACATAAGTAAGAAAAGCGAGAATTTATACGAGGCTTGAGAAATGAGATACAAGGCAATAGATTCAAGACAAAATGGTAAGGTAACTTGGTAGCAAGGGACTACACAATCTCATGTACCTTCCTTGTCACATTTATTATATGACAGGTATGGTATCATTCACATACCATGCATGACAGCGGCATTACAGATTCTTCAACATCATTTAAAGAATCGAAGTCTTCATAATGTTCTCCATGGACTAAGAGGATACTGAGCTCTAGTTGCTATTTGAGTGAGACATATGTACCATGTTGCTCAATTTCTGAGTCATCGAGATCTTGTGAGAAATGATCGTGTTCCCACAAATCTGGAGGAACACCTTGAACAACCCTTTGACTGCAGATAATAGAAGCTGACAGATGATGGATGACATCGTCACTGTTAACAAATGTGTCCACGCAATTGGGGCAAGTAAATGCATGCCCATCATTAGTTGAATGGGGTACATCAAAAGGAGAGAACAACATGCTAGTGAATGATTCAAGGGGATTTTCTCTGCTGACACCTTGGAGTTGAGAAACGCCCTTATATACACAAATCTGCAATCCCTTGATTGGGCAAGTCTGTCAAAATTGGCTGTCCTCTTGGCATTGCTAACAGGATCCTTGTAAACAATCATCAGATAACTTACCTCCTGATTGTCAGCTGCCTTTCTAGCCCTGAGTGTCAGTAGTACCAGGGTTGGTTCTACAGATTAGAATGAGTTACTGTGAACAAGAAGCCCCGTATATACAGGTCATGGGGCTTGTTGCAGCGGAGCATCACTAAACTTAGCAAAATTTTGACAAACCCATCCGTGTGAGTTTTCTGTTTATTGATTCACAGTCCCAAGTCTCAAAGGGCAAGTCTGTATGCTATTCCAGAATTTTATGCCTTGCACGAACAGTTCTGGCAGTTCAGTTACATCAGGAAGTACCAGATCCTTCAAGAGGTTTGTTGTCAAGAGCAATATTTTCTGAGTAACCCATTCACTGACCTATGTGTTCCAGTGTTTCATCACCTCCCACGTTTGAGGCACCTCATAGCTCTCCTGTTTTGAAGAGTAACTCTTCCAGGTTAAGAGCTAGGTCTGTTTTTATTGGAAACCACCTTTGCCTGAGTGTCCAATTTACTGACTACCACTCCAGTATCTCAGTACCTCCCTCATCTGAGGCACCTGATAGCTCTCCCATATTGAAGGGTCGCTCTTCCAGCTTAAGAGCTAGTTCCCCAGCTATCTTAAATATCAGGTGTGTTTATTCAATGAGAACCATTTGTGTATCACATGAATGGTCATTCATACAAATTTCAGTGTTTCAAAGCCTCCCATCTTTGAGGTGCCTAACAGCTCTCCCATTTTGAAGAACTATACCTGATTTATGCTTGAGGGTTGGTTCTCCAGTGACCCCAGTCAAGGTGCCAACTAGCGCCTCCATCCTGAGGAGTAGCTTCCCCATACCAAGTAGCTCCCCCATCTTGAGGGGTAGCTCTCCCATCACAAGGGCACCACCCCTCTCCCCCATCACAAGGGCTCCACCCCTCTTGACCACCATGTTTGATGAGGGTAGCCTGACTATTTCTAACAATTATAGTTCATGCAAGAGGTCATATCAATATAGCTTATTGCCAAGTGATGGACTTGAAGTTGATGAGCATGTTCCCATGAAGAAGTCCAAGCTGTTGCTCACATCAGTAGGTCACCCTCACTTGAATGCCATTTGGAACTCATCCTTGTCTAGTTCACTTGCAGTGATTGATCTGCTGATTCCGATATTTATTTCAATCAGCGCATGCTTGAGCTTTCTCATATTGGCAGCCAGACTTTTGCTGCCAAGTTGGAATATCAGCGTCTACACACTGAAGAGCTAGAATTGATGGCATCCCTCACAAGGGATGAGATGAAGGAGTCTCAAGTGCACCTTACTAAGATCGATTTACAGACAGGCTTGCTCCGGAACAGCCTTCATGATGTGGGCATAGCAGTGATAGAGACCAAAGGGAGAAAGGATGCCAGGAAGGAGATTGGAAATAGTAGGTTGTTCCCTGGTTCCCTAGACCACGAGGCTGATGACAGCAGTGATCCCTACCATTCATCAGTCTCCAACTCTTCTGGATGCAATGGCAGTGTTGATGAGAAGTGGGGCAGTTAAGAGTCATAATCATCAACCATTCAAGTTATTTGAATCCCTGTCTGATTGTTCCATTTAGAGTGCATATGTACATATGTATTCTTTTGTAGTACTATTACTAGGCCTGATGGTATGATTATGCAAATATGAATCCATTTCCTGTATCTTTTGATGGCAGCTGACCCCTATCTTGATGTCTTATACCCTGAGGCCTGAGTCATATCAATACCATCATGAATCTAGAACAAGCACCAGCCCATTTAAATCTTATTGCGAACCATCAACTAAATCATGTGAATCATGTGCCTCGTGCCACGAATCATGGAGTGCCAGTGGGCCTGCGGGTTCACTTTGAATCTGAGCTGCTCATTCCAGTTCGTCTACCCCAGGTTCCAAATCTGCATGTGCTTTATTTAAAGGCGAGCATCTTCACTTCATCAGGTAATTCACTTACAATCCTCTCCATCAGTACTTGCTAGTATGCCTTGTGCTGGCAGCCAGGGTGGATGTGGACATAGGCACAGCACCTCTGGCGCACAACTTGGCATTGATGAACACGGACTTGGATCAATCCCTCCCTTTCAACTGATTCCATCTCAACTCACAAACCAGACTAGCAGGTCAGACATTGCAACAGAATGTCGCATTGCTGCTAACACCATGATACATGTGAGTACACCTTGCTACTTGAATCTGTTTTTGATTCAATACTGACTACTTTATCTCAGACAGAAGGTTCTCTGATCGACACATTGCAGCATCACCAGTCTCGCCACCAATCAGCCCAGCTACCACCGCAAGAGCGCCTTAGGCCTTACATGGTGCCATTGTCCCACACCTCCAGCCAGCGAACATCGTCAAGGGTTTCAGTGAGCTTGATGTCACTGGACAACCTCAACACTGACAATGGCAGCCATTCATCACACGCAAGGCGGGGCTCCAAGCAGGGTGTGATCAGTCCCTCAAAAATCAAATACTACACTGAGGAGGACCAAGACAACATCCATCTTGCATGGAAACTCATTGTCCTCAAGATGCTTCTCAAGATTGGTTGGGAGGATGACAATAGCATATGGGAGACTGCAGCAAAAGAGTGCTTGGCGTCAGCATCCTCAAGGAACGGGCACAGTATATGTTTTTTTATTGATATGAATGCATACTCATCCACATACAGTGACTGAACCTAATGACAAAATACTCAAGCTCATATTGGGGGAACTTTCTAACATACAGGGGAAGCTAGTGCAGGAGGCTGAGGGGTGCCTCCCAGCCCTCGGCCTTCAGCCTGATGACAATGAATCTATTGATGAAGAGTTAGCACACATTCTAGCGCATGCTAACATCATATTGGATGAGACCAATCTACGGGACTACTTCCTTCATGGGTGGGATACTGAGTGCCAGAAGATCCTGGTGTTTTCTGCGAAAGTATTCCTCGACTTTCATCAAGCTTTTTGGTTCGGCCAAAACTTGCCTTTCATCAACGACGCAGCATCGAGGGCACGAATCTCAAAACCCTTGTGGTTCATGTACAAGCTCTTGGGTGCTGCAGTGAGTTTGTTCATTCATCGAGGGAATTTGGGTATTGATGCATTGTTTATACTAGTTAAATTGTGTTATCCATTGTGCCACAACTGGATGGCTATCGAAATCAAAGAAAGTGCTACAGTTCTTGACACAAGAGTTCCAGCCAGTCGCAGCTGGAATCCAGAAGGCTATACAGCAATACATCAACAATCCTGCACTCGACGATGGCGAGTTCTTGCCCCACATGACTGCTCACCATGAACAATGTTTGTAAGTGCAGTCTGAGACTCGAAATGACAATATATTGATTTTATATTTACAGAAAGGCTCTTAGATCTCGCATAGGTGAAGCTTCACCTATGAAGAAGTACAAAGTTTATGTCCCCTCCTCCTCTTCGGAGCTCTACCAATCAAGGACAAGCACCTCCATGTCAACATTGTCTTCGAACATTGTACCATCGCTCTCACCTCAACTCACATTCGCGTCATCTTCAGCTTCATCCTCAAATGTGTCGTGGTACCCGCAATATGATGCACCAAACATTCCCCAGCCTGAGGTGCCCTGTTATTATGGTGATGGCTCCCAGCCACAATATTATATTCCGCCAGAGACACAACCTCATGGAAAGTCCAAAGTTTCGGGAGATTGTCATGATAGCCAACTTGAAGGGTATTTTGCATTGGGTTCAAGTGCAGGCTGGGGTGCCAGTGGTGACTCCAAAGGGTACTAGTTGAAAGGGGCCCTAGTTATCCCATCTTATCACTACATTTTGTTTTATCAATCTAATACATTTTCGAAGCGAATTTATGCACTGCTTGCTTCTGTAACAGTCGATTGTTACAGAAGTGGAATCTCCTACTGTGCTTCCGCTAACTACGAAGCACTTCATAGTTCACAACATCCCACTGATGTTGTATGCCACTGCCATGACTAAAAATCATCTGATGTAGTATGATTATGTCTGGTGTTTTGGATGTTCTGTTTCATACCCATTTTTTCCTGCATTCATATGTACCCCTGCACGTGTTTCACTGTGGATAGTAGTTCAGATGAAAATCAGTAGAAAATGCTCTGGTGCTGAATGTTTCAGAGTAACTTCCACTGAAACAGCATGTAGTTAATTTCATTGGGTTGCTGATTCTGAATTTCAGTTGATCACTCTCAATTCAGCACCATCGTTTCAGTTGAAAATCTACTGAATCAAAATCAGCTCCTTGCCAGGTATGGCGCTCCCACGTTAATAGAGGAGTGTTTGAAGGTCAGATTCAAATGTTGGCTCTTGCAGCCTTAACTCAGTCAATAACGGAGCAAGTCACTGACTGTGGACCTTTCTTACCAAATTTAGGCTCTAGAATACATGTTGAGCTTCCACACACATGACATGTGTGGAAGCTCAACATGTATCATTTTTCATTCCTACCGTGAACACCCAAATAACTCTTGACATCAGATATCAATCATAAGTTCATGTACATGATGCTAATCAGTATCTGATGTATCTGAATCTGCAACCTCTTCATTGCCACCAGGTGCTAACCACTGGTCAATGATAAAAGTTTCACCTCATGTCTGTACCTGGCCAACAACTGCCTTGATGTTTTGCACATCCGTAACTATTGGTGAGACAAACTCTTTGTATCCAACTAGGGATATTGATGCATCTGTTCTGTCAGTGTTGCATGGTGTTATGAGTGCAAGGATGAGTGTTGTATTGTGAAGGAACCTGTAAACTTTGTGTTCGCCAAGTTCACAAATCAAAATCTTATCCAGCTGGCCATAACCAATTGCATTGATGGTTCGTAATTCTCCTGCATCAGAATATGAGACTTCAAACTACAGAAAAAACATGTCAGGACTCAGCCATGGTCACATGAGGTGAAAACACTTACTCAGATGAACAAGTTATCACGATACTTTGCATTGCTCATACCCCTCAGAGCGTATTTGGTCCTGATTGAATCACCCCCACCAATTATCCGCATTTTCCCCCACAGAGGCATCACAGATGGTAAGTGCACTGCAAGGTCATTGTGGCACCCTCCAAGAATCTGGAAGAGATACAGTCCGATTTGTTTGTGGGTGTCATTGTCAGGTACATAGCTGGAATGGCAGGGTGTTCGTAAAACCATTTCTGGATCTGGTTCCATTGAGTGTGTATCAAATTATGACTTCTGCACCTCACAGTTTTCAAATGATTGTTTGTTCTCCAGCTCTTGTTGTCCACAGCGGGCAGTGAGGTCTTTGAGCTCATCTTGGAGGTCAAACTTCACACTGAGTTGACTGAGGTATGTGGTGTACAAAACCACGCAAGAAAGGCCACTCCACGGATGCCGTTTTAAATGGAGACCAGTCCTGATGTGCAGGCAATACCGTTCAACATAGAATGTCCAGTGGGCCCAAGTGGGTCCACACATGTGCAGATCTTTGGCAACATGCAGGCACCCATGAATTGGGAGTGTTTAGACTGCTAGCCTATCTTCCTTGAATTGATAGTAATAGCTGTTGATGTCAAGTGAGAATATTTCAAATCGAAATTGATTTAGTTACTGCTCAAACTCTCTGACCCACTCTGCAAACCCTTATTCAAGACTGTCGATCTCTTGTGTGGTGATTTCAAGCTTGATAGATGTCTTCATCAATGAGATAAGTTTGCACATGTGAGTGTAGTATTTAAGTCATGAAAAACGATTTCGGAGCACAATGGGTGCAATGTGAATGAACCAAAAACTCCAGGCCTTGGCTGTGAAGGATGATTTGTCTACAGCAATGTTGCCAAGGACCTGAACAAAAGCAGCAGGTATTTTGTTCACTGCAGCTGCTGTTTCCACACCGATTTCTTCCCAGATGTGTGGTGCGAGTTCATAATCCTCACTGCCCACATCCAACATCTTGTAACACCCTGTCCAGAGGTCAATGAGTTGTGGAATGATGTTTTCGAGGAACAGGTGCATCCATTCCCAAGGTGCACAATTGGCATAATCAATTGAGTTGACATGATGAAGTGATGGCTTGCCCTTAACTCCATGCTCTTTTGCAATGCGCTCTCTCTGACGCTTTGTCACTGTAGCATCCAACTCCTCGAGGACACTAACAAATCCCTCATGTGTGTATAGAGGGAGATTGAGGGGATGATATGATTGGCGGGTTTGATTTTCTCATTGAGGTGTCTTGAAAGGTGTGTAGTAGTTAGTACCTTGAGTACTGATCTTGCGAACACCCTTTATTTCGCAAGACCTGCATGGAGAGTAGCCATTGTGTCCTTTAATATTCAAAAGTTTCTCAATGGCAATGATATCCCTGTTCTTGAACATATTGTAGGCATGGAGATAGAAGTTGGTTTTATTGGATGCATTGAAGGTTTGAATACCATCAGCAAGTTCAGCAAGCTCATTGTCGAGAGGACAGATAAAAGAAGCAAGGTCTTTGGGTTGATGGGGACCAGGGATGACACCAAGACAAAGAACATTTTCAAGGTGTGTTCGGATGAGAGGAGGAAGGTTCAGATTCATGAGGAGAATTGGTGTTGCTGATGGACCACTTCAACAACAATTAAAAAGTAGAAAACCATCCACTGACAGCGAGAATGCTATGTCATGCTTTCTGGAGAAGAATTTGTGTTTCTGTTTGACACCATCAACCTTAACATCAGTCTGGCATAGTGTGTGATACCACTCTGAGTCAAAGATATCTTGAATGATGCCAGGCTCCTCAACATAGTTCTTCTGATATGAAAGCAGATGTATCATATCTGGACTCTGGAAAAATCCCTGAATGTGAGGAATGAGTGGGAGATATGAGAAATGTTGCCACACATGTCCACCAGTATCATAGCATGATTCATTGCAAAAAGGACATTGGATATGATGGGAATAGTTGTCGGTATATGCAATACTGTTAAAAACCATGCCGGAGGGTCGGATTAGGAAGGAAGGGCTTGGCCTCAGCTCGTACGCTGTGCCCCTTACCCGAGTATGTGCCCCACATTTCGGAATGAAGTCCAGAGGACATCCAATGAAGTTCAGTTGAACATCCAAAGGTAAGGTAACTCTGGTGGAAGAGCCCAGAGGACTTCCGGAAAGCGTGGGAAAGTCCGGATATGATATCCGGAACTGTAGGAACTCGTCCAAGACCATATCCGAAGCGTGGGAACTAAATCCGGACGTACGTCCGGAAATAGGAAGGCTACTTAGAACAAGTCCAGAGGTGTGGAAAGAGTTAAAGACTACTTCAGGATAAATCCCAAGTAGAAACCAACAGAGGAAAGGCTGCAGTGGACTATGTCCGAAGCAGAAGGGAACAGGATGGGATGTCTGAGATTGGACCAGAGGAAGAGTGACAAAGGATGTCCGGAGGAACACAGGATGAGGGATGCCTATCTGGACGCAGTCCAGGATAGTCACGGATAAGCAGAGGATAACGAATAGCTATCCGGATGAAGTCCGGAATAGTTACGGATAAGCGAAGGACGAAGTAGAACTATCGGAATGAAGTCCGGAATAGTCAAGGATAAGGAATGACAAGGAATAACTATCGGACAAGGTCCAAAAGTAGCGGAGGTTAAGTAAAGACAAGGATTAACTATCGGACAAGATCCCAGATAGCTAAGGATAAGGAAAGACTAGGAATAGCTATCGGACATGGTCCGGAATAGCTTAGGATAAGGATGGACAAGGATTGACTATCGGACGAGGTCCAAAAGTATCGGAACATAAGGAAAGACTACCAAAAGGTAGAGTCAGAGCATAAGGGATTCAATCCCTAAGACAAGAGAGATGGAAATAACGTTAATATTCGAACTGAGGTACTACGAGTATGTACGGAGGTTTATATACTAAGGCTCGAGGCTATGTACAAAGTATAAGCAAAGACTATCGCTAAACAATGAAAGCCGGAAGTTAGAATCACAAGTAAGACGGAACAGAAAACATAACTAGAAATGAAACACAGGTAAACGGATCATGGAATGTAGTCGGATATTAAGGATTACCGAGAAGCCAGAAGTAAGGAATACCGAATAATGGAAAAGGCTGTGATAACGTTATATGCACAGGAAAGCTTATTGTATAGTATTAGAAATGGAACTGGACATCAGACCGGAACTGATATAGGTCCGGAAGTCTGGATCCGGAGCGCGGGAAAGTAGTCCGGATATATCCGGACAGGTTCCGGAAGTCTAGAGATCCGAAGATCCGAAGATTCAGGGGTCAGGGGTACAGGCTGGCTGTAGCATTCGGAAGGCTAGACATCAAGTTGGATGATGGACAGAGGTAGCAGGGCTGATCCTACTGAAGTATAGCATGCGCAAAGGAAAGGATGTTAACAATAGGGATGGGAAATGGGGTCCGGAGTACGGGATATGACAAATACATGAGTTAACACAACAATCATAGTTGATTGGTTGGATGCCTGATAATGTGGCAAGACGGCGTAGAATGACCCACTCAGAGTCTATTGTCATTTTGTGCTGAAAGGACTGGCGCATATGATTAAATACACGATGAGGAATATTCCTGACTAACTTCAGCTGGAATGCATGGATGTTATCACAATCCTCGTCAGTGAGTATATCATTACCTAGGTTACATTAGAATTAACATTCATATTTGAATATGAATACATATGGAGGTCATATGTCTCTCTCGCCTTTGTCGGACCTTGCCAATCCTCTAGCTCGAGAATCACGTTGTCAATAGTCATGATGGCATGATAGTCTATATCATCCTCATTGAAATCGTACAAATCATGAGCCTTGGCAGACCCATCAGAAGAGGCAGCATCCAAACTAGACTCAAAGTCAGATGACTTGTCTGTATGATGGGAGGAGTGTGATGATATGGCATCCTGGATGATAATGGAAGAGTGCTGTGAATCCTCTTCGGCCTCTGAGTCTGAGCTACTGGAATCAGAGCATAGTGCTTCATTGGGGTCTGTAGTGGCATAGTGTTTCTCCCTGCGAGAATGAGACAAGAACTTATAGCAAGAAGGTGCATGGCGACAGTGTTTTTTGGACTCAGGAGCCTGCATGTAGTGTGTCCGAAGACAGTTTGTCACTGTCAGTTGCAGAAGTCGATTATTCTGACTGTCGAAAGTGTGTGGTGATTGTGGTGAGCATTAGCAAACAAGAAGCTGATGCTGCTGCCACCTGTTACCTTGCTGACAAATCAGATAGTTGGCTGCTTGAAGTTTTCAAGTTTCTAACTCTTTCCTTAAGTTGTTTGGTGAGGGCATCCTGCTATGGCTGGAGGTCTCCATGCGCTTGCCCTGTGATCCTGCAACTGAATTCTTTGGTCCCATAAGAGGACATTTTATTTTCTACTACTAGTCAGTACCACTGGGCGCCCGTTTATTCCAGTCGCCGATATGAGCACTATGGATGGCTCCCCTTGGTGGGACACTGTCAGATGCCTAGGCTCTGACCCATGACCGTCTGCCATTAACTTGTGCATCTCGGTCCCTGAACATCAAGGGCGCCCTGGGAACACTCAGTACATTTGTTTCAAGTCCCCTCCCTACTTGGCTTGGTTTGGCTGTTTTGCTCCAAGGCCAAGTAGCAGAGCACCACTTCCTATGGACACAACTCAAAGGCCCACTGTCTTAGGCAACTTGGTTGCTGCCGCATACTGGGCCAGAGCTCTTGTCAGCCACTTTACCCTCCCCATCAACCTGGACCCCTTCCTACTATGCCTCCCTCCATATCATCCCACCACCAACACCTTCCACTGCCAATGCACCCACCCCATCATGCCATTTAACGGCCATCTTCCGTCCCGATAATCAAGGCGAATGGCGGGAGAAGTTGCGGTCATCATATGAACAGCATATGAAGATGCAGTGGTGGCGCGATGACGAGGAAGGCAAGGGTGAAGCTGAAGAAGTTGGAGAGAATGAAGATGAGGTGGAGAGCGTACGTATCGATAGGCCAGTCTATCTTTGAGGCGGATAAACTAACTGTTGCTACCAGGTCCAATGAGCAATGCCCTTGACTCATGCATGCCCACCCATGAAATGTCCCTACACATCTATTCCTAGGATTTGGACATCTCTCTTCGTCCTTCACCCTCTCATTCACCACAGGTCGACTTTGATTTCACTGCATTTGCATCTCCTTCAGACATCAACCAAAAGAAGTGGATCTTTTCTCATCTGAGGCCCCCGTTTATCAGTCTCCATTCTGATGTGGTCGTCCAATATCACAGCCTTAGCCTCCCACAGCTGTCCTGCTCCTGTTCCCTCACCTCCAAAGCCACAGTGCATACCCAGCCCTCACCTCATCCTCTTTACACAAAGCCATGGTGGGCCTTAGCATTGCGGGTGTGCGAGAAGGTCACCCATGCAGTAGCAACCATTCCCACATGTAAGTCTGCAATGTTAATCTAATACTCTCGCTTATGAATGATTGTCTCAACTTTCAAGACTTAAATAATGCTCAGTGTCAAGCCACGAAGGATGCTGGTATGATTGCTGGGTTGAACATTCTCCATATTATCAACGAGCCTAAATAAAGAGGACATCAATGAGGTGAGACGTCTGACAATTATGATATCCACACTGTCTAACCCTATTACAGGTTATCCTTGCGGGTGGTTCAACCCACATTCCCAAGGTCCAACAACTCTTCAAGGAGTATTTCAGCAAAGAGGCTTCGAAGGGAATCAACCCCGATGAGGCTGTTGCTTATGGTGCCATTGTCCAAGGTGGTATCCTCTTTGGCAACCAGGCACGACTGTGATGAGAAAATGGACATCAACTTGAAACATAAGCTCATCACCTTTATTCAGAAGATTACACATCCTCCGATACATACCTGAGGCCAAACATCCTCGAGACATCATTTGCTAGCTGTAGACTAATACATGTTGACGCAGGAAAAATGTCACGTGATACAAGTTATTTTCGCAGTGCAATATCTTATCAAGTCCATCTCTCTCCTAATACCACCATCCAGCATGCCCACGACACAAAAGAAGTCCAAAAAGATGCGCCTTCAGCTTCTAGCTGAGCAAATGACTCAGCTACAGCTGGAGATCAATGGATTGCAGTGTGAGATGACTGTTCATTTTGTGTGCAACCTTACAATGCATGTTTGCAGGAAAGCAAAAGAAGCCTCATTCTGAGATAGACTCACTACCCAAGCCCAAATGATTGATCCTAAAGCCACCTGGGACTGCTGGCAAGCGCAACAGTTACTCAATGCAGCATGCAATGGGTCTAGGCACTGATAAGCGACAGTACAATGCCCTGATGGTGACTATATGGTGACTATATGCACACAAAAACATGTCTGAGTGAGTGTGGCTGACATTCTGACTTAAGGCATCTACAAGACATTTTTGTAGAACACATCTGGACCTTGACAAGACCCACCAAGGACAAGATGATAATGACATATCTATTGTTGTAGTTAAGGTGAGTCATATACAAGACTTGATATAACTTAATAGACTGACTCTGAATAGGTACAGAAAAAGCACCCAATTCTACTCAAGTTCACAAATGCATGGCCAGTCCGCACCTGGATCCAGCAATACCTTCACAACTATAACAATGACTGAAAAAATCAACTGTGTGATGTACCTGTTGTAAGTATTTCCATAATTGACGCCTTTCACAAATGCACTGACTGTACCTATACAGCCCCAGACTTATGGCAGCAGCGAGGATGAAGAAGAACTGAGTGCAGACACAGAAGATGCAGATGTGGACAATGACAATGACAATGACAATGTGGATTCTGATGGTGACACAGATGTGGACCAGGACCAGGATGAAGATGGGGATGAAACCCTGACTAATGATGGTGTATAGGATGAGGGCACCACCAACAAGATAGGCCACGTGCAGGTGGAAACTAACCCATTCAACAAATGTGTCCCTCCCTGCCTACTCAACTTGACAAGGAAACAACAGATGATCATATCATCAGACGAGGAAGCCGAACCCATTCAACTCCCACCTCAGAAGAAGCGGGTAGCCATGCCCACCACCAATGAGGACCTTCCAACCATCTGTCCAAGTGATGGGTGCAATGACACTGTGGCCTTGCACCCTTTGGGGATGGTCCTTGCAAAGTATAAAGCATATTGACACTGCTTACAGATGCCAGGCGGTGAATTCACATGCCAGACACTCAAGCTCAAGATGGAACTCTGTGCTGCCATCCAGAGTGACCTGCAGCATGACAGGTACCTTCAGAGTGCTTATGATAACAGATGGCTATCCCAGATCAACTACTTCACTGTGCATCACTCCGTTTTGAAGCTTGAGCCAGATCTCCATCAACTAATCTTTGATAAAGCTGCCAAGGATGAATGCTTCATTTACCAGACTCTTCTTAACGATCTGCTCGAACAGGGCTATGGAGTCAAGCTTGACAAACAGTTGGCTTTTCTCACATGTCTGAAGATATTTGACATTGGACGCCCAATTTTCAACAAGGCACGGCCTGGATAGTGAGTCCTGATGCGCTCTTATGACATTACACTCATGATCCACAGCTATGGTCCAAAAGGCAGTGTAGTTCTTCACGCAACCATAAACCAGTTATTCGACCCACAACAAGGAATTCCTACTGAAGCCTTTGCCCCATTATCATATGAACAATATACATATTTTGTTCTCATCCCCTACATAGCCTGCCAACTCATCGCCGACAATCAGAGGTTTATGGACAATCAGACATGCATGCTTCAGCAGGCATTCAAAGTTATGGTGGCCAGTGCAGATGCTGGCGATGCACTCCAGGGTATTGACGAAGAAGGGAAGGATGAGCGTTTTGATGACATCCTTATGAAGATCATGTTGAAACAGGTGACAGAGTTAGACTATTTTTCCAGCAGCACCACAGCCCACAGCCCTGGCACCTCCGAGTCAGCAGGGAAAGGCTCAAAAAAGGTCCGTCTGATGATTTCTTACTTTAGCAAGTCTTCACTGTGACTTTGTACTAGGCAAACAGGAAGGGTAAAGTCACGACTGATTCTGCTTGCCGTTGAAGTACCCGCTTGGTGAGTTGATGTGCATTACATAGTCAGTGTGATACTTACTTTTGATCAGGCTTTGTCTCAGCGTTAATGTGCTTGTGTTCTTGAACCTTGTTGTCGTCCCTGTTGCTATATCAGTTGCTTCGCTTTGCTATCAGTTCATTAACTAATGTAATTCAGCGCTTCGTTTCATTACCTTGGTTTGAATGTCAGAGCATAGATCCAGAGTATTGTTTCAGAGTATAGATTCAGGGTATAAATTCAGAGTATCATTTCAGAGTAAAAAACGGCAATATCAGCACCCCGATTTCATTACCTAATGATCTGAGTTTCAGACGATAATGATATGATTTCACCCTGCACTGGAAGCATGAAAGACTTTTGCAGCCTTACATATATTGAAAAAATGCTGAAATAGGTTTAAATAAATTTCACGATTCTATTGCCTGCAAAATACTGGTCAAAATTTAGGCTCTTTATCTGCTTTTGTGTGATGCAAAAGGTTTGTTTTGGTTAAATCTTAATTCAGTCTTCATCCACAGTATTGTATCAATACATAGTTTAACAAATTGACCCATTTTTCTCTAGTACAAACCTAGACAAAGTTTTGGCTTTGTGCTGTGATGGTGAATAAACTCTTGAATGACTTTTGTCAACATTTGTTTGACCGTAAAGGTTGATGTTATTGTCACCCTTTCCTCAATGTTTTTTTTGCCTAGATATCCTGGTCGAAGTTTTTATTATGCTTCAAACAATATTCAATGTATTAATCAAGCTTAGATCATCATTTTGTCGCTCGCTTGTGTTTACCTTTGTTTAAGATTCATGTAGACTTTTTACGTCACTATTATTTTATATCCGAAGCAATGCAATCTATTTACTTTGTTTCAGTGACATACATTAAGCTTACTGTGAATCAAAAGTGTGTTCATGTTTAAAATGCTTTCAGGAGGGAATTTTGTATTGTAACATCAGTTAAAGGTTGTTGATATTTAAAAAAAGCGCAGTCAGAAAAACTTTGTCAGATTTAAAATATTGTCACTAAGCATAGACCTGGCAGTGGGAGTATAGTTCAAAAGTTGGAAACGGCTCAACTATGACAACAAATCCAGGTCACTGGACGTCAATCCACCCGCTTCCAGATGTCGATCCACTGCCGCCGGATGTTGATCCACCTGCCTCTGGATGTCGATCCACCTGCATCTGAATGTCGATCCGCCTGCCTCCAGATGTAAGCAGTGAACAGTGAACAGGAAACGAAAGACATACAAGAAGGAGTCCTGAACCAAGAAAATAGTCATGAACTTGGCAGTTGCGGCCAAGTATCAGTTCCAAAGACCCTCACGATCGCTGTGAAATGTACATCAAAGTCACAATAATGCGCAATAAGAGCCAACGAACGGATTCCAGGTCCAAATTCTTGACGAGCTGAGTGCTCGCATCAGACTGTGCAGTTTCTAAAGAGGCCGGTGGTGCGGTAAACAGATCAAGACGAGATGGTGCATTTGAAGTGGTTTTTGAATTCGATGCTTCGACTTGGAATTTCGGGTGTCCAATGTCGAGGAACGGTGCGAGCTGTCCCCTTGGACCGTTAATGAAGATATTTTCCTTGTTAACGCGATTATTTTCTTTAAATACACTAGCCACCGGATGTCGATTCACTCGTACTGTCGCCGAAAGAATCCTGTTCGCCTGTGAGCGACCATGCTAGACAGATTTTGGACTAAAAAGTAAGAGGGACTGTCAAGATTACGAAGTAAAGAGTACAAAGGTCAATCGGTGACTCACAATCGCCTTTCCGATATGCTTGGCAGTGCTTGCGGGGAAAACGAGCGGGTACGTGCAACATTTTCACACTTATTCGTATTGGAAGCTGGAGTACTTAGATAACTTCATACTGCATAGCCGTAAACTTTGATTTAAAGAGTCAAAGTAGCAGGATTGAACGCCGTCACGGCGAGAACGAGTTGCCGAAAGTCCAGGGTGCATCCCAAATCAAAAGACTGGGCGTAATACTAACTAGAAAAGGATGAGCTTCGCTTTCACATATACAAGCATACGAAGATCGGGGTTATTCACCGATTTGATCTTGTGGCCAATACCAGAGACTGTTGGTCGCGTGAGTCTCAACTTTGCAAAGACAGAAAGGGAAACACCCACGAAGCTTGTTCGCCTTCCGGGAATTAATCCACAAACTCCCTTGGCGTCAATCCCATTTCCCGAGCCCCGCTGAACATGCTAGCAGCCTCGTCAAGCGCTCCACCGAACCGACTCCTGATGGTCAACAAGCCGCTTGCCAAACTCGAGATCAGGTCTTTGCCTGCACAGGTAGCGATGATGGTGTTCATGGCGCCTCTCACGGCTGGGCCGTGCTCTGCGGTGAGCATCAGTCCTCTCTGTGTGGGGGACGGCGACTGGTGGAGGTCCTCATTGACCAGCCTCATTCTCTGATGGCACATCTTGGCACAGACAGGAACTTCCTATGACACCAACAAGTGACCTGGTATACGTGTCAACAAAGAACATCCAAAGGAACAACCCGAAAACTCACGCCGAAGTTTATCGGGCCCTATATGAATCATCAAGACTCATCAGGCCGTGAGGGTATTGAACTTGTAACCGCAGCATTATCACCGACAGCAGGTGTGATAGACGAATTGGAGACAGCTGGCTGGGGTTGCAAAGATGGCTGGGTCTGAGGTGCTGTGCTAGATCGTTGCATGGCATTGGGCTTGGGAGGCCGTGAGCTGCTTGCAGTAGAGCTCTGCCAGGGCAACAGTGTTTTCCGTCTCTCCCCCGCTGAAGTATTTCTCTGCATGATATTAGGTGGAGTTGTACTGCGAAAGAGGAAGAACTTACACGTTTGCCCTTTGCATACGGAACGTCAACAATTGTAGGGCTGCGCCCTTGCAACTCAATTTGTTCACCGTTTTGTCTATGCTGTTTCAAAAGATTTCGAGCCCAGTTGGGAGGAGAGGACGGTGACGTCTCATGGACATCGGAGGGGCTGTGACCAAACAAGCGGCTGATAAACGTGGTGCCTGCTGGTGTTGAGGAACGGCTTCGTGCAGAGGACTGAGAACACGGAGTTCAGGAAAATAAAATCAAAGCGAGAGCGACGACATACATGCAATGGTGGGACTCCATCGATGTCTTTTTCACGAAGGTGTCACATATATGGAGTGTCGACTTCTTGGCCTGGGACAGTGCGTTCAGTTGTCAGAATGTGATGAAATGAGGCATGGCTGTCAACTCACCTTTGGATCCAACAGAAGGTCATCGAGGCCAGCCTCTTGTAGAATCACAGCGACATCCCATATATATACGTTTCTGTCGCCGCAGCTAGTGGCTAGTCGCTTTCCACCCGCCGAAAACGACACACACAACACTGACTCTGGGTGCTGGAGGGGCGAACTGATAGGTTGTTGCAGCGCTGTCTCAGCTTTCATTCATCAAATTCCAAAATCATTACTTATGAGGAAAGCAGCAATGGACGGGCAGAAGGGAATAATGGCTGTTCTGGTCAAGTCAGAGCCGAACTTTTTGCTTCCTGGTATGTTTGACATGCCTTATCCTCGTGTCGTACGCAAGTTGTATGCAACCGAAGCGCCCAAGTATCACGTGATCATATTTCAGTCCGTGATTAGCTAGTTTTCAACCACCATGGTAGACGAGTGGCCGTTCGCCAAGAATCATCCTCATGGATCCCCAGAATCTACTACCATTGACTTGTAGGATGAGTTGCGTTTCACATATGCCAGCGCCCGTCATCTAACTGATTATCTGAAGCCACAGCGAGAAGCAGAATCCTCTTCAAAACTCACCGATCGGTGGATCCCAGGACATGTTAATGATAACGACAAGGAGCAAATCTTTCTACTTGCGCAGACATAATCGCCATCGCATACAGTCCTGATATCGAGTGCCAAATTGGGATGTGTCATTCTCCTGTGGAAATTACACCTTCCGAAAGCTGAAAACAAGATGATTTCCGACTTACATGTCTCCAGAGTTCGATAGTGATAACTGGGTCTGCGTACTCGATCTCATAGCATCATCCGGTGTCATCATGGCCATGCTGTCCTTTGGAACCCAATGTCCATCATCTACGCTTCCCATCCACACGTCAACATTATACCAGTATATCTTTGCCTTCGCATGAAACACTTGTTCATCACGTATCCGTAGCACCCAACGATACGCCATCCTCAGCCCGCCCTCTCGATTGCGCTCGAAAATTCAACTGGCGCAGACAAAGTTGTGCAGGCATCGAATTGCAGGAGCATCGTTCGACGAGTCGGTCCCGTTCGCACAGGACAAACGCATGATTCTTTGCATTTGTTCTGGGACATTCTTTACCATCTATGGTCCACAGAAATGCCTCGTCGATCTACCGAACTCGAACAACGGCAGCTCATATTGTCCAAATCCCGACGTCACGGCAACGCAGCACAACAGCTCCAGATGCTACCACCTCTGCTTCTTCTAGCATACCTGCCGTTGGTGGTACTGCGACATCGCCTTGATATAATGGTAAGACGGGCTGGACGCTGGATTCGCTTCTGGCTTTGTATCCACTGTGCGTACCCGAATATATCGACATTCGTCGTTTAGATATCTTAAGATGAATGCATTTCTCCTTGTCGTGTGCTCCGCTTATAAGTATAGTTCTACACAAAGGATGTCACCGTTTTCCCACAGACTATCTGAGCCAAACCTGAAACTGAGCTCACCGATCGAGGACTGTTGAAATCCGGCCGAAGGCGTGGTAATTGAAGCTTAAGCTCGTTCATTCACTAGTACTATACAATGTGTCGTTGCTTCCAGAAGCCTTACATTCAGGGCGCCTCATCGCCAACCATAGCGGAACAAAGGCACAACTTGAATGAAGAGTCAAAAGAAGAGCCAAGGGAAAGAAAAACCAAATATTTTCCTGCGTGGGTGTTTATCTCCGCGAGATTCTATTAAAATTGTGGGTTGGAGGCTCAGAGCCCTAGGTGAACGGTCGAGTCAGCAATGAGATCATAAGTCAACAATAGTTGTCAAACCTTTTTGCACTTTGTCGAGCACGCCTTGCATCAGTGAGGCCGTTGCGAGCTCGGTATGCCTCAAGACGCTGCTGCGCCTTTTCCGTTACTTCTGGAAGATCAGCGGCGCAGCGAGCGACCTAAATTACAGTTTTAAGTTGCATTCTGAAATTACTGAGGACCCGAGTGACATACCACAAGTTCCGTGGATTCGTCGCCTACTTGAAGACGAGACCCATTGAGATTCAAAGCTTTGTTGGCAGCTGATACATCAATAAACATGATCATAGCATACTGCCTAACATAATATTGGGCAATGTAGGCTGGATCTGGGCGACCAGTTGTCATTGCGAGACCACCGCTGCAGCGAATCTCAACAGAAAGAATTTCGCCACAGTGACTGAAGAACTCTTCAATAGCGTCTTCGTCGATGGTTTTAGCAAGCTTGCATCAAAGTCAGGTTTCATAACGTAGCAGTTTTCATGGTGTCTTACATTGCCAACAAACACATGCATAGGATTACGTCGTCGCTGTTTGACATGCTTCTTGATTGCATGAGTAACACGTTGTTTCTTTTTGTGAGCTCGTGCAGGATTTGCACGCGTCGGTTTGGCATCATTTTTCCGCGAGCTTGTAACTTTTCTTGACTACGGCAAGAACTTGAGTGACATGGTTAGGAGATCACAGTATATCACCAACCTTGGGCATAGATTTGGCGTCTTGGCCATGAGCAGAGGAGTCATCAGAGTCGGTGCTATGGCAGTGGTAGGTGACCATGATGATAAGGAATTCGTGAATGAACGTAGGGTCTTGGAGTTTGTGAGTTGAGCTGGTAACAAGTGTCAGGCCGAGCAGCCCTTTTGAAGTATCGATCGATAGAAAAGGGCCCAAGCAAGTTAATTTCCACAGCATCATGACGAGAGCTTCTTGTGTCAGTGGCTTGAATCAACAATGAGTAGTTGTGGACGAAATGTAGAATAATGATAGTGGAATTGATTGATCGTCCAAAAAAGGAACTTGGCTTCCTTCCGCAGCTGCTTCTGCCCTTGTGCAAGCACGATGCTATGGACTCCGAAACGGTTCTCTTCTGTGATATTATGATTAACCATTTAGATCATCCACTGACAACTGCAAGACAACTGTCAGTCAAGCATGGTACACTAGTACTAGTAGCGGCCTGACGCAAGGTACGAAATAACAATAACGAAGCGCAAAACGGCCAGATCTATTCACCATCAACGGCTTCCTTTCTTGCTTGTCCGCTCTCCATTCCTTAAACATTCCATCGCGACTCTTGTATAATAGGTGGGATGGCAGACATTGATTTATCTCGCTCATCTTCTCCTCTGCCTCTGCCTTTCTCTCGCGCAAGTCCATTGACAATTGACCATGTAGAACACAGCTAGTACCAGCCAACGATACGTGTGTCTGCTGGGCACCGTGCGACTGACATCTGTGAAAGAGTTGTCAAAAGTGGTCCCGACACACTCGAATATGTTGATTCGCAGGCGAGGGTTGGGGAAAAGGGAGTGGCTGCGCTCGCCTCTCTAAGAGGGGTCTCCATCATGTGATCTACCTACCTCGGTCAAATGCGTCTTCACGAAGCACTGTCGTTCTGTGGGGACATCGACAGGGGAATTGACCGCCCACCCATCCAGCACTGTCCAGATCGTGAGGGTCCTTAGAGACAAAATAGTCAGGATCGTGACTCCTGTCAAGATAGTGTAGATTGAACTGGGTCAAGATCTACAACTGCGATCTTCTTCTCCCAACCCATCAGCAGTACCCGACTAGGTTCCGACAACGGGCGCGCAGTATCAAGATGGACCATTCAAGTGATCTTTGAAGGTAGCGTGGCCTTTGAGAAGGAAGGTAGAGTCTCATGAGGACTGAACGCTTTAGATAGCGTTGGTAAAGGAGAATACGATTTTCTTGCGTCAGAAAGTCTCTCAATCTATAATCGTGTTGAGAAACATGATATTAGTTAAAACAAATAATCTTACCAATACGCCCTTGAGGCGCTTTGTTAAAAATTTCTCTACGTGACCGTGTAGTTAGAAAGTCAATATCACTATACCCTCTAAAAACGGCTCAACCATGACAACAAAATCCCACTAGCAACCGGATGTCGATCCACTTGCACGAAAGACCTGGCAGAAGTGAGACGTCGAAGGACTTTACCGTAAACTTCATGTCGGTATCCACAAATCGGAATACGGACTACAAGTATATGATTAGTGTGAAAAATGCAATGACATTCTGCACTGACCTTTTGTTCGTCTTTCGTGAACCGACCTTCTCGTTGGACCTCGTTGATGGACGATATTGGATCTCACCCCCCCGCCACCGAGCCTTGTTCCTCGTCGGTCAAATAGTCATGCACGAGCACCCGAACCTGTAACTCACTTAGTTTGTTGATTATGAACGCTTGTATTGGTCGCCACACATCGGCGAGTGGAAACGATTTACCCGGTCACTTTGGCACCAGATGATCCTTGACACCTTTTCGCTAAGGTGACAATGCAAAGCACGAAGGTTTTGGGAAAACAAAAAGTAGCATACCGATCTTATTCAATTAGTCCTGGGTTAAGCTTGGAATAAAGGGAAAAGGTCCGGAAGAAAATACCCTTTGCCGGCATCGAAGGAACAACGTTATCTAGCCCTAGGGTGATGTCGATGGCAACGTGCACTCCCAAGCTTTCCCAGCACTGCGAGTGACTCCACTAGAGTTTCGATGTATGCGAAGGAGTCGCTTCCTGGTTTACATTAAGTTGAGGTGCCTATGGAATAACTTACGGGCTGTCTGATTACTCACACCAGAAGGATTTGAGATAAAGATAGTTGTGAAGTTCATCAATCAATATTTCGTAGAGCCTGCTAAGTCATAAGATCTTGCCCACCGCTAAGCGATTAAACAAACGTACTTCCTGACCAATCATAACTTCGCAGATCTGAAACTGCTCCAATCTCTTGCTGCTTGTATGCCGAGTTTGTTGATCAGCTTGACTGATGCTTGAAGCAATAACACCAGCACGCAACAGTCGCGGCGGTACTGGACAGGATTATAATGCCTTGAAGCTCCGACTAGGAGTTACCTTGTTTACCTGGTAAGGTCACTCACAAGGAAGTTCCTGAACGGATAAAGTTGTGCGTACGTGGGAAGTAATTGACCCTGCCGACGAAGTCCAGCGAAGTCCAGCCCTTCGTTCCTTTGTTTTGTAAAGATGCCAACGTTGCTTTCAACTTGAACTAGATCCAGAGTTGGAGATTTCATGAATCATGAACGAGGTCTTATCGTAATGGCGCCTTTGTTCAAGCATATCCCATGAACTTATAGCTATGTAGGAGGTGGGGACTGTGGCATGGATTGAACGGTGAACAAAGATCATCGACTAATGCTTTCAAACTTAAATTGAACTTCAGCGTTGGTAATACTAACATATCCTGAAGGTCACCTTTGTTGAATCATTCACATTTAAAGTACACTTAGTGGAGAGTCGATGAGAATCAGCCTCTGTCCTCCGACTCACCACATTGGAGAAACACTTCACGCACAATCATGACCAAGTGCCAATGCTATCAAGGACTGATAGTGATACCCATTTCCATGTACTCCCCGAGCCACCCTAGAGGATGACGACCTTGACGCAATGGCAGAGGTGATACTAGTACTTATTTCGCAACTTTGCTCACCAGGCTGACCACACACGTAGAGTACTCTGATCATGATGAAGAATCGGAAGAAGTACCAGAAGAAGAATCTGACTCTGAGTCTGATGTTGAAATCCATGACCCCATTGAGTATATGTTCGAACTGGCCAGGAAGCGTTGGAATTTTCACCCATTTGTGGTCGACTTCCTTCGCGAGGTAAGTAATTACATTGAATCGAACGACTTCAATTCACTGAATGAGCCACAGTTCAATCAACGAGACCCTATCCCCGAGGGACCACAGGGGATTCAACTCCTTGATGACTTGGCAGTCGCGTATGATGCAGTACGTAGTTCATTCTTTCAGGTCAGAGGGCTCTAGCTAATGTTCACAGTTGAGGGACATACAAATGTCACGTCTGCAGCCTGTCATTCGTGCCCTTGTTTATTGGGCTCGGATCATACCAGAGGGACCAACTAGTGATTCAGAAATGCAGCTCGAAGCAGTGGCACATCAAAGCCTTGATTGTAGTGAACACGTGAACTAGTCTATCAATACGTCTATTCTTTTTGCATTTCTAATTAAGTACATTGTACATTTTCAATCAAATTTCAAATCATGAGGCAGCATGTTCGAATTCCTTCAAGCCAACAAGCCGCCTCGCAACAAAGGTGTGAGATATTGAGTCCCAAGCGCAACCTTGAGATGTGCACACGCAGTCTTTAATGCTGCGGCCGCGGGTGGTTTAGGCTTCGCGCCCACAGTATCGCCTCCCCAAGTCGATGTTTCATTACTGCGGAATAACACTAGCGTGAAAGGAGAACGATAAAGCTTCAGAGCAAAGGCAGATGAGAAAAAGGACAACAAAGAAGTGTTTTGGATGGAGGAGCGGTGATACTACGAGTGAGAACTTGAGCCAGGACAATGTGAAGAACCCTTACAAAGGTGAAAAATGCGGCAGATGACAAGTTACTAAACGTCAGACCTTTAACAAAGGACGAGAAGAGTGAAGTGGAATTTCTGTGCGGGTGTGTACGGATGTCGATCCGCCTGCGTCCGCATGTCGATCCACTACACCACCGGATACTAGGAAGGGGATATTTCGATGAAAGTTCCCTTGCGACAGAAAGAGCACCGCGATCAGGAGCTGGAATAGATCGTCCAGCCTTGTCACTGTAAAACGATGATCAACCGTATGTCATTCAGGTTTGACGTAAACTTACGTGGAAGTCGACGTGAATGCCAGAATACCACGAATAGGAGCACCAATTTCCAAGACTGTCTTTGCAGTCACGATGATGTATTACCAGTCCGAGACTCCATGAACTAACACTATCAAGCAGAATGGGTGAGTCCAGTATATACAAGGTATGAATCAAAGGACTTACGCCTGAGTGAGTGGTTATAGCAGGACGGGACATCTCAATGGGCTCACTTCCCATGGCGAACTCAGTCTCGGCGTTGCTCGTGGCCTTCATGTTGGCGAACTCGTAAGATCCTTCTTCGCCGATGTCGTCGAATCCACCAGCAATCATGACTTTCGCCTTCCCAGATAACACGTATCAGAGGCGATCTCGAGATTGGAGCGCAGTCGCACTGAAATTTGAGATAACGTGAGAAATAACAAACCATGATTCCTTATTGACACTCACCAAGCGCCAACAGGAATCTTCACCGGGTCACTAGAAGACACCAGAAGAGGAAGCATCTGCATACCGCTGTTTGCCATACTTCCAGCGTGGCCGAACTGCACTTCCGTAGCAAACATGCTTGCACAGGTACCAATGGCCCATGCAACGGTGGGTTTCTTGATCTGGCCGGATTTGACGGCCTCGATGACGCGTTCGACTCCACCGACCTCATTGGAGGGCGAGCACCTTA
>JABBWB010000496.1:0-24166 GCA_016628085.1 Suillus occidentalis
GACACTCTCAAATTAGTGCTGTACAACCTTAGAATAGAAAGAGTTACCTTACTGTATAATCTACTCTCAGAGTTTAGTAGTATACAGTCAAAGGCTTATGTAATCGATGTTGTCTTCAAGGCAATCACACAGGGCCTGCACTCACTTGTCTTACGTAATCTCACACAGTATTGAGATAGAAGGCTTCAAGTGGGAAGAACTTTTTTGCTCAGGTGTAAAATGGGCTCCTTTTATACCTTTTGGGAGGCCAGATTACTAAGCATGATTCAGCACTGGATTGGTAAGAAACCAGGTGTTGAGTCAGCTTGATTACTAATTTACATGGTAGTATTACAAATACAGATGAGTAAATGGCATGAGTCATCACATAGATTGGTAAGAAAACCAGGCCATTTGGTGTGTTGAGTCATCCTGTTTACTAATGTCTTACAAATACAACTGTAAGTCTTACAAAGCATGACGAATCATGACAAAACATGATGAGTCAAGCAGGAAATCCTTACAAATCAGAATTTTCCCAGTCACATGACATGCTTACAAACATGCTCAGAAGGTTGTGGGAAAATCAGGTGGCTGAAATAGCCTAGAAAAATAGAAAGAGACTGAAACAAATGTAAACAAACAGAGATACGCGAGATACAAATACAAATACACAGAATAAGAATACAGTAGAAACTGAGACTGTAAGCTAACGAGTCAAGGAAAAATGGTAGAGTAACTTTGTGAAAGGTGTAGTATGGTGTATCATACCTTCCTTATCACCTCATATACGTATACGGTATGGTATGGAGTTCATACCATGCATGACAGCGGTTGGACATGCCAGCAGGTATGTTCTACATTTTTCACATTTTTATGACACTACTCATTACTATGAACACATTAGACCGCGATAAACCTGCGAAGTTCAACCTAAAAATCATTCCCTTCAACCCCGCCAGTGGGCCCACCTTCACCTGACACATCACAAATGTCCGCAGTCAGAGGACTCGTCAACAGTTAGGCTCTCATGGCATCCTCAACTCCCGGGCCAAATTCGCAAACGGTCTTATCGTCGAAAGCAAGAATATTTGCCATTGGAGAGGGGATACAACTTCAAGCACTACGTCCCTGATAGTAGTGCTAGTACCGCTCCCAGTGCCCAGAATCATCCGCCTCCAGTTTCGCTACCACCTCCACCTGTTGCACTTCCACCCCCTGCACTTCCACCCCCTGCACTTCCACCCCCTGCATCTTCCACCCCCTGCACCTGTTGCACCTCCACCCCCTGCACTTCCACCCCCTGCATCTCCACCCCCTGCACCTGTTGCACCTCCACCCCCTGCACCTCCACCCCCTGCACCTCCACCCCCTGCACCTCCACCCCCTGCACTACTTACACCACCTCCATCTGCTCCACTTACACCTCCAGCACCACTTACACTTCCTCCAGAAGCACCACTTACACCACCTGCAGAAGTTGCTGCTGATCACGCGCAATGGGACCAGCTTTGGGACCTCTTTGTTCAATGGCCGCCGCATTGAATTCATACATGTCTCCGGTATAACATATATCTAATACTACTAGTACTAGTAATACAAGGATTTTTGACGGCACACTATGTAGCGTCCTCTGACGAGGATCGCAGCTTATCGCTCGAACGAATTCAATCATGTGTCTGGCGATGTGATCTACAATCAAGCCGGGCAGACTCAGGCTGGCGCTGACGGAAATGATATCACGGTTTAATTTTAAAAACAAGCGCGCCCCCACGCTCACGCGTGCACATACTAGTAGCGCAAAGTGACAGCGTCCTGAGTAGAGCTGACCTTTCAACCCTCCGAGAATCAAGACTTTCAAGAGTGTGACGGTACAGAGGACTAACATCGAAACAAGGCCGTGAACGTCATGACGGTGCTGAACGACTGCGATGATATATGCAGACTTACTCTTGTGGATGTATAGCTTGTAGACATTTTTGTCGCCCCGTCTCGCACATACCATGACCCTGGGAGAGATTCAGGACCCACCCGCCACCTCACCCTCCTGGATCGAAGTTCGTCCGGTCATCTAGCCAGTAAATAGGAAGCGCAATGTTGAAACATGCTTGAGAAGAGGTGAGCTGGCGATAAGGTGCACGTGTTGTATACAGGGAGCATGCCAGGGAACGGGGTAACGACGATCAATCCAGTCTTGAAGAAAGTACTGAGTACACTCATAGACACGTCGAGCATTCACCTACCAGAATGTATCAACGATAGCGCAGTGCTTCTTGCCAACGTGCTCATTATACCAGTTCCAGGCTTCGGTGTTGATAGGCTCGCCGACGGAGCCAAAGACACGCAAACTGGATATCATGCTCCACGTGCTGACCGCCGAGTCTGCGAAGAAGGCGAATAGCATTAGGAGCAGAATAGAACTGAGTAAGATGGTGCCTCTCGACGGTCACGGCGGCGCAAAGGAGGTACCCGCTGGTGATATGAACGACACCCATGGTTTTTCCTGTGGATCCAGAAGTCTAGACACAAATCTAAAATCAATACTAGGCAAAGACAAAACAATTGCTTCCCATACACACACTGTATGGCAAGTCAAGCTGGATGCTGTAAATGCACAGCGGCCATGAAGGCTAATTGTTAGCATGAAGCGTACGAAAACGCAGCAGTCCACGATACATACCTTCTACGAATCCAGAAAGCGCTCGAAGGTCATCCCTTCTTTCTCTTAGCCCCGCTCTGTGCTCAACTTTAACCATGATTTGGAACATATGAAGTACGTACGATCTGCACTTGTACATCACTTTCAACGACCTTAGGATCTTTGAGTCCCAGAGCGCCATCTTCACCAACCCATTCTTCAATCGCATCCCAAGTATGTGTGGATTAGCTTGCGCTCTAGAGGTAGCGAGGTCAATAATGGGAGTAGGTTCAATCGTGAATGTGGTAAAAGTATAACTTGAATTGAACTTGAAGCTTGAAGTCCGAAACAGTCGAGACATGTCACGATCACGTGCTCAAGAACGTGAGCCTGAGATTGTGTGAAAACTTGAACGAACTTCACTCTTTACGGTCACCTACCTTGATACGAGATCTACGCATGCCAGCTTGTTCGAGCAGTCGCCAAAGGTCAAACATTCTCCTTCCGGTAAGTGGCCTTGGCAATCCACTAGTAGGTGTCAACCAGTCATCATGTTAACATCGCTCTCACTAGTGATATCAAAAGTACAATCAATCATAACTCGGCGTTTCACCCCATTTTGCAGCCGATCGTTTAACACCGAGCTATACATATACGGTGTTTGCGCGGACTCGCAGAGCTCACAACAATTCCCCCTATCGACGTTTGGATGGGTTAGCATGCCTATCTATCATTGAATCCATGGTGTGTTTCATACTGTTTATCCCTGCGGCAGAGTCAATAATTCGAAAATTCACCTTTGGCAGTTGGTACGAAATCGGAAGACTGAACGTCTCCTCAATCTTCAGCAGCTCCGACTGCTCAACACGTCCGTCATCGCTTCTGTCAGTCCTTATTCATATTTACTTACCTGGACACAAATTGGCTATGTGTAGATCAATTTTGAAAAACTTGTGAAGAACCAGCCATGATTGCCACATGGCACAAACAAACCGGGTCATTCTTCGATCCGTTTGATGCCATGGAGGAGTTGACTCATAAACAAACGGAGTGTCCTCGGTGTCGAACGCGTGTCTTTGTTCGTGAGTCACGGCTTCCAAGGCTAACATATTTTGCAGTGTTTGTTAACGATAACGGAACTGGGTACTCGAAGCAGCAGTTGTGAACAGAAACATGAGACGTGCAGCTGGGCCCTGAGGCGGCCCGCCTGGTACTGGCCCAAATATTTAATATTTAGGTTCGTCAAAGTTAGCCTGGAGCCTGCTTCACGCTTTAATCATCACCTTCATCAACATTTGACCGGTGTGTCAACTTCATCAACTTCCTTTCTGTAATCAGCCAGTCAAGACCATCACATTTCGACTTGCTTGGGGAATGTGTTTCACTCAACGCCGAACGATCATGTGAGCAGTTGTCGCTCCAACCTACGTACGCTATTAACTGCTGCCTTCGTTCTACAGTTGCTCTCATCCTGATTGCATCCTCACGACACCATTCCGCTTTGTGAGATCTTGCATAGTCCCGCGACTGTCAAGCTAGATGATCTCTGGGTTCCGCGTCATAATATACCTTATCATGCGAACCGACCATCTATCAGCATCTACGCTATGAACGGCGGATCCATCGAGGTGGACAAACGGACTGCTGGAGGTTTTGATGCAGGAGCTCCGGCGGTGATGGATTGTTGGGCGTGATAATGATGCCGCACCGTGACGTTACTCGATTTTTTTCGAGACGAAGTTCGTACTCGTACAACCGCTAGTATAGGTACCGTCAATGATATACGCGTCGATTGAGATGGATGAACTTGAAGAGGCTCACTGGAACATTGCGAACAATGGTCGGACTCGCGTACTATTGATCATATGATTACATGAACATCATGATCATGATCATGATAAGTAGTTACTACTACTAGAAGCTCAAGTTCGAGTCAGACTCGGATAGGTGAAGGAATCCGATGATGGTCACGGTAGTACTAGCACTAGTACTGTAGATGATCGCGACCGTGACATCCACAGGCAATCATCGCTGCATGCCTCATTGGGACTTTCTTAATTTGTGATGCTGACCTAACTTCAAATTCAAGAGTACTAGTACTCCTGAGTCTCCGACAGAGCTTTACCGTCACTTCTTTCTGGCTCGAGTCTGAGTCACTTCTACCTTGAGACTTATGATCATATTTTTACCCACTTCCGAATCATCCTGCCTCAGGGGAGGTGGCAGCCGTGGCGGAGCGCGGCATACCTAGTAGTAGTCACGGCCACGGCACTCGGATTTTCAAGTCAGACTCGGACTCGGAGGTGTGTTGCATGGTACTAGGATATGATTATAGTGCAATGCTTCGGGGCGTGCCGCTGATTTATTCAAGACAGGCTGTATTAATGTAATTATATCCCTGTACCACAAAGACTAGTCACTGGTTCTGGTAAGTTCATGTGAACAGCTACAAGTACTATTGACCAGACCGCAGTCATGATTATTAGAACTTGCTCGTCCCTCGGTCACCTCATGCCAGTAGCGATGAGGTGACCGACTTGGAATCAGACATCTCGAGAGCACCGCCGGGTACATTGCTGGGTTAAAATGTGCACCGCATATGAACCGTTTGTATTTGCGCCATGTTTTTATGTTGAAGGTGATTGTCTGCTGCATGTTTCTCGCCTGGCATGTTTTAATGACTTGTTTTGATAGAATGCAAAATTTTGCCCCTGTCTCCCAGTAGATCGGATCAAGATCGAACCATCCTTAGCTAAGCATTGCAAAAGAGCCACCCAAGTAAGCACGGCGTCCGGCGGTTCATCATTTAACCCTTGTTGTTCAAGTCTTGTTTTTAAGGAATTTAAGCGGTCACAGTACTTCAGGCTCTTCCAATCACATCAGCATGTCGACTATGACTACTAGTACGATGGTCACAGTTAGAAATCCCTTCTGTACTACTTATCTCCTCCCCGATGTCGCCAGACAAACAAGAAGCAATTCCGCACTTAGTAGCAAGGAGAAGACTACTGATTCCAAAACCAAACTCAGCGATTCAGACCAACCTACAGGGTCTTCGGTGGTTGAGGGCATCCAAAACACCATCTCTGGGCCCCCTCCTGCTAGTAGAGCAGAAGATACAAACCAAACCTCGACCCCTGCTGCTAGAGCGCCACATAACTCAAATCTTCCACTGCGTCTTTTCGATTCGGCCAATATCAAGATCTCGCCATCAGGTGATGATGATGATGTTTAGCCTATACCATCTATGTCAGCACTAACTTGTACAAACTTCTGAAGGTCGGCGTACATGCAGGAAGGTTCTTCAATTCATCTCAGATCATAGCGCAGAGTGTGCGGTAGGTTGTCATTTCTCAAACTGATGGACTGGTATACTCATTCAGTATTTTTATTATCAATTATTAGGTATTCTCATCTGTTAGCCCGGGGGTATACACAAAACTAACTGAATTCATCGATCAAATTGGTGTGAAAACAAGGTGAGTTCGTACTTGTACTTTAAATTTTGTCGTATTGCATCTAATCACGACTATACTATTGTGCAGATTGACTTACAAGCACAAAGAACGCATTTTGTTGGTAGAGATGCCATCGGCCATACACGAGGCTCCGATGGCCACCTTCCAATGTGCTTTCAATGATTTTTTCTCCGCGCTCCCTTTCCCCAAGAAGTTAGTCAATGCAAATGTGTTGACTAGCATTACATCAAAATCATCCGTTCCTGATCTGAGAATCTCTCTTCAAAGTATCGCCGACTACGACGTCTCTGTTATCGTCACCGGTGTGGGAGAAACTGCATTCACCCAAGGCATCATGCCGATGTATCACAAACTAAGGACTGCTGTTGAAGTCTACCCATCGCTCTTGCTAGCAGTGGCGGCGGCGGTCGATGAAATAAGTCCATACCATACACCGCGTGCGGGCTCACCTGCGTGGAATACCTTGCTGTTTGAGCCAATGATACGTTCGCAGAAAGATTTTCTGGCTGGGGCTGGCACGGGTAGTACCCCTGCCCTCAATCGGCCAATGATTATCGAGGGCCATACGTGGTCGTCAATAGCGAGAGTCTGAATGAAGGCGTGGATCAGGCTTGGAGACGTTGACGTTGATGGTCACATTGATATGGATACCACTGATCCGAACGAGGTTGCCGAGGGTGTAAGTTTTTTTCCCGCTAAGTTTCAAGTTGTGTCTAATTTGTTATTCGAAGACATTTTACCCGATGAATGATGGCATGGACAACGTACTCACGATCATAGAAAGGGGAGCAATCATGACACGAGAGAGACTCATTCTCCTTTGTCAAAAAATCCAACCTAACATTGATGTTCGCCCACTTCGAGATCCGAACATCGTATTTCACTTCGACTTAGATCTTTTGCACACCAAATTGGTGGGGGGCATGGGTGAAACAGCATATGAGAGGTATGAAGAGTGGTATACCAAAACCCCGCGACCTCGAGGCACAAAACGTAATGCTGACGCACTCGCCGAGCCGGTATCGTCAGGTACCTGTTCCAAGAAGAAGCGACAGTGCACAGTTGGTGTCATGACTTGGAATCGGAAGAGAAGGTAATCTTAGAAACATGATGTTGTCCTAGTTGGTGCGCACTTACCCTCTTACCTCCTGAATCTTATGATACTGATCAACATGTTGCCCCTGCAGAGCAAACTTACGATATGCACGAGCGGTGTGTGCTGGAACAAGAGCTCCATGATAATTGCTTGTTTTGCAGTGGTAGCGGACAGTGGGCATGGTGGCGACAACCTAGGAGTCAGAAACTTGCGCATCGCAATATAATGAGGTTATATCGCATGTCTTTCTAGTAGAACCGTGCTTCAACTGTACAAGTATAAGTCTAATATTTCCATCGTTGGCTAGACGGATGTCGAGTGTCATCTACTTTCTTGTATTCCGTTAGTTTAGCAGCAGCAAATCGCTGTAGGTCCCAGATCAGCAAAATGCACTGAGAAATAAGGAGATTACATTACGGTGAATTTCCGCCCGGGTGCGACTTCGACAACTGGTGGCCCAATGTTGTGTCTTGGCGTGAGGAAATAAAGATGCTGTCGTACAAACTGTGTGATTCCATTCAAGGTGGGAGATGGAGCACCTATTTCAAACTGGATATGCACTTAATTATGCGTTGTGAATTTAACAAACGAGACTGACATAATCAAACCGAGGTGCGGCCTGCATTGAGAGAGAGGATGGTAGGGGCAATATAGCAGGGATCTGGAGTTTCATCATGATCGTCGAGTCAACTGCAAAAGAAACAAAAAAAACACATATCTAAGGGATCACGAGGTCGATCATTCTGACCAGGCCATAATGTGCTCATGTGAGGGGAGAAGCCAAGAAGGTTGCTGAGGCGAAGGAACGAGGTTTGCCGCGAGTCTCTCATAGGCGAATGATGTATCTGTATCTGCGCCATAGGCATGACAGACATCGGTGGTCTGCGGTGCCCGGCAGGAGGACGGCGAGTTGCATGAGCCTGAGACTGCAATGATAGCGAGGGGTGAGTACTCGAGTGATGCGATGAATGATCGAATTAGATGCGCACATGCAGTAACTGATTGATGCATGACTTTTTGCGTGCAATAATCTGTGAGGGAATATCAGCATACGAACAGTAGATATTTGCGGGGAATGCGTACACGAGCCTGAGTAAGAACGCCGGCCGGAGTGTCGCAAATGCAGATGTTATTGACATCTAAGTTATTTTTTATCATGTAAGATAGTTGGCGTGCGTTGGGTGAGAAAATGAGTTCAGAATTATTCTGAACGTCAAAGGAAGTGAGGAGCTGGCGAGACTCGAAAGCCCAAAGCTTGATGGTGTGGTCGTCAGAAGTGTTAGCGAGCACCGTCAAATGAGAGTGCTAATTTGAAACCATTGACAACTTGAAGGTTGGTTGTGCCCTTCAACTTGAAAGAGACTCGCCGACAGTCTCCGACGTCAATCCGTCGAGCTCATAGATCGTCTTGGCGTAGTAGTCATCCTTGGTGAAACGGTTGAGTGCGGCTACAATGGTTTCGTCGTTGTTTGTCCAAAACATGAGATAGGCGTGAGGCTGGTTTCGGTGGCGCAGCGGTGGCGCAGCGGTGGCGCAGCGGTGGCGCAGCGGTGGCGCAGCGGTGGCTAACAAACCATCTTCGTGACTGCGATCATCGAGTCGAGCCCTCATCTTTCCTTTTCAAATTCAATCTCGACTGCATAATCATCATGCAGACAGTGAAAAAGAAAGTCATTCTATCCACTGCCTCAGATATTACTGGTGCGCTGCAGAAGGTGGTAAGCCAGTGACTCGGACGGGTCACTGCATTGCATGATCTGCCAATAACAATGATTCGATCATGTCAGCTCGGTGCGCATTCACAACTAACAGTGAGTTTAGCGGCTAATAATACGTCTCATGGGCCATACTTAAATCGACTAGATGCCAGATCTCGAAATCTCGTATGCTCCTACTAGTAAGGCTTAAGCATGTGTCCCCAATATGAATTACTTGGGCGCCCAGCTCAGAGATCGGACCATCGATGCTATCATCACTGAATACAAGGAGCAGTTGGATGCAGCTCTGCGTAAATTTGATATTTTTCACAGTACTTCCTTCGTGAAGAAGATATCGAAAAGCCGCGCACAGCATCCACTCTACCTCGTTTAGCCGAACTGAATGATTATGTTCCCATCCGGAATCTTGGAGGAAATGCAGGACAGAAAATTTTAGTTGATTTAATAAGACCTTTCCAAGTAAGTTCATGCACCGTCAGCCAGATTGTGATGTTGATTTCCTCCAGGCTGTCGTCTTTTATGAGAAATAAGTCGAAATCAACGACTGGACACATCAGAATGGTGTTCACTTTATCTCAGCGGAAACCCGTGGTCTCTTTGGGTACGTGACGGCAGTGACCACCTTTAATATCTTATTGATCGTGATCAGCTCCGTCCTTAATGACTTTGGTCCAAGATTCACTTGTGTGGATCATGCACGTGAGCAATGCCTTACCGGAATGATTGTGTCAGTGGAAAAAGTAAGTCTTATGAACTATAACTGCGACGTCCTATCTATACTTTCACTACATAGGACAAGGAAGGGCTAGTAACATGCCTTGATGAATCGAGACACGGCCTCGAAGATGGCAATTTTGTCACATTCACTGAAGTGCAGGGCATGACTGATCTGAATGGTTGTAATCCTCGCAAAGTAATCGTGAAGGGTCCATATACTTTCGCTATCGGCGATACTTCCGATCTTGGAGAGTATGTCTGAGGTGGGATCTTTACCCAGGTGAAAATGCTTAAAATCCTCCAGTTTGTAAGTTATATCCCAGTTTCATTAGCTTGTAATTCAGTTTTCTCTCTAGAAATCCTTGCGAGAGTCGCTTGCAGCTCCAGAGTTCTTTTTGACAGACTTTGCCAAGTTCGATAGGCCTGCCACTCCCCATGCAGGGTTCCAAGCTTTATCACAATTCAAGGCGCAACACCAATGTCTACCTCAACCCCGAAACGCAAAAGATGCTACTTCCCTGGTGGTTTTAGTGAAGAAAATAGATCCTGATGCAGACGAGAAGATTATCACTGAGCTTGCATACCAAGTGACCGGTGATTTACCACCCCTTGCAGCTGTAATTGGTGGTTTCGTGGCACAGGAAGTGCTGAAAGCATGCTCTGCGAAGTTCCATCCTATGCTCCAGCACTTGTATTTCAATTCTTTGGAGTCGTTGCCAACCACACTGTCGAATGAGCAAGATTGCCAGCCGCTAGGCAGCCGGTATGATGGACAAATTGCAATGTTTGGCAAGTCCTTCCAGGATAAGCTTGCTAATCACCGCCAGTTCCTTGTTGGTGCAGGAGCAATCGGGTGTGAGATGTTGAAGAACTGGAGTATGATGGGTCTCGCCACTGGGCCCGACGCTAGGATCCATGTCACCGATTGAGACCATCAAAAAGAGCAACCTGAACCGACTGTTCCTCTTCCGCGCCAAAGATGTTGGGAAATTCAAGTTGTACTAGTATAATACCATCGCTGCTTCAAGTTCTAACTGACTGCTCCTAGATACCGGAATGTGTGACACTTTAACTCCAGCGCAGTATGTGTTCCTGGCGCATTCTAGCGAGGTCGTCTAATCAGTCCTTAGGTTATCTACCGACACGAGTTCTTAGTACAGCATTACCGGTACCATCGGAGAGTCGAGTGAATTGGCGCAACCGAACGAGACGCGATGTAACTCGGCTTATTTTACCTCATGCCAGACATCAAGCTTTTCTGCGACGTGGACCATGATCCCTTTCTCGTGATGCAAGACCAAAAAAAGGTGTATGGTAAATCAAATTATGCTTCCAATTATACGCTGGTCTCAAGCACCAACAGGTTTCACCGTATCACTTTACGAATACCAAGCTACTATCCCAACGCTATCATAACCGTCTGACCTTCCTCTAGCTTTTAGTAATGCTGATCCTGATTTCGTGGCTCCCGGAAACGCGATGGAATTTCTCTCTGATGATAGAGGAAAGTCCTACAATCCGATGTGCCACTGTCACGGTAGGTTACTGTGCATCACATGTTTCCCGATCATACTAATGAAATCACGTGGGCAGTCTGGAGCAACTTTGAGATCGGAGATCTTGGCTTCTGGCGAGGCGAGGCATATTACAAATTTTTCGAATACCTTGAGCAGGGTGGATTCTATTATGAGGTGAGCCTTGTGTTTGCACGCTTTGGGATAGTTTTATTTATTTGGAATAGCGTCACGGTTGGGGAGGTGCACCAGTCCACAGCATCGGAGCTGCACTGTTCGCAAAGAAGGAGCAAATTCACTTCTTTAATGACGTCATGATCGGGTAGATGATCGACATGTCACCACTCCCACTGCAAGCTTTCAAGTTCGGGCCCGGGAGCGTCCGGGTCCTTCCTCAAATGAGATCTCTTTCAGCAAACTCGCAGGAGGCGTGTTAACAGCGGCCCGGGGAGTCGCGGTCACGGTGAGTGCCAGTGGGAGGTTGTTTCAATGCTGCCCTAAGCCCGTTCAGAAGGCTCTATTTCGCCCATCCGGGTCACCGGCGTGACTGCCAGCGGCACTGACAGGTGACTTTGATTTTACTGTGACGCGGACAGGTACCATGCGCCACACCCGCCGAAGCTCAGGCAAACTTCTTCTACTCGTACGTCACAGGTTATGGCAAGGTCCTTTTCAAACGAGATACTCACCATAACCCTCATTAGGCATTACCCTATATGTCTCGATATCATAGGCGAGTGCGTATAAAAGTCCAGGTTTCTACCTTGAATTTTTAAAACGGTTCTGTTTATCATCTTTCACGCACTTCATCTTACCTCTAACTTTCCTCACTTCCGTCATGTCCGCGCCAGAGCCTGGCACTCAGACGCATGGTCTCGTGATTCCAGATTTATCTGGATCAGTCCCTACCTCCGCAGAGGCAAGGGCCAAGCGCCGCATTGCCGCGTTAGAAGATGAACTGGAGACAATGAGACAGGAACGAGGAACGAAGCAAAGGTATGTCACGTAGCATTATCGTGGATGCCCCTTCCTCACTGATTCTCAAAAGAAAGACGACCTACTACGTTGCTCAGGGCAGGGCGGTTTGCCGCACGGTTGTCCTTTATACAAGCTTGGAGGACTTGATCACCGAGAATGATCGCAGATACGAGGAAAGCGTAAATGACTCAGGAGAAGACGCTACCCTAGAGTAGGTCTGTCTTCCTTTTTTCTGTGACCCATCTAATTTTGATGATCAGGCAAAATCGCCTGCAGCGCGGGTACCTCACACTCACGCAGTCTCTGCCTTGGCTGCATTCAAAGCTTGCGGAACTCGACATCGATGACTGCGAAGACATGTTGAAAAAGGTCAGCACTCTTGTTATTTAGCGCTGCATACTCATCGTATCATAGCTCAAAAGAGGAGCCGATGCGGCCCGCGGCGACGATACCTCCACTCTGAAGGACCTCATCGCTACCTGGATCAACCAGGATTTCCGTCCGTCCCCTCTGCTCAGATCCGACGACAAGCAGTTGTGCGGCTTCGTACATGACATCTGTGGGAAGTTGCTGTGCCCAGCCGAGTGGGATTGGAATAACGGCTGGTGAGCATTGACATTCGTCAATTTTTTACATAACTCTCAAGTGTGTGCAGTGTGAAGGCCGGCATTCGCGAAAGAACTGCTGATTACATTGTGTCGGAGAATTCCTGGCCGTTATTTGTCTACGAGAACTATGAAATGGACAGCGACAACATGGAGCAAGGTCTATTCATGTCAAAGATTCTGGTTCAGGTCAGCCATAAGGTTCTACTATCACGAATATATACTCAAAATTGTAGCGTTGTCAGGCCTACAAAGCCATCTTTACATCACCATCTTCCGCAAGGGAAGCTGATGGCGATGGCGATGGGGCCGATATTCTGGAGAATAACAGGCGCGCACGACGGTCACTAAATGGCCAGGTTAAGGTGAAAACTTGCGTGGCCTCCATCATTAACATGAGGAAGGTTACCCCCCGCTCCATAGCTTATGTCTTTTGTCAAGTAAGCAAATACAATTCCTCACCTTCGATGTCTGATGTCTGGTTTACAATCCGTGTCTTGCAGGTTCATTTCGCACTATCCAGTGTCTCGTCTTGGCGCACCGTCGATGGTGATTTTGATTACGAGGGATTCTGGAACCACATTGTCGACTTCTTTGAGGACTCCCCCGGCCCTGTCGCACAACGTAGGGTAGCCAAACTTCTTGAATGGTGGACGAGGTATGAAATGTGTTGTGCCCTACTATACATTACATCTAACATACTATTTAGAAAGATTTTCGGCAAGAACCACCGCCAAGACCTGACGCCAGAGGTTGTATCCAGGATGTCTGTTACAACACTAGCTCAGCAAAGAAAGGCGCTGGAGGATGCCGCTTTTGATTCGGATTAGCTGTAGCATTGTTTTCTTATACATGTGTTAATGCAATCACATTCACCCTTATCGTGATATTGAGGTCTGCGATCGGAAATTTTCATATTCAGTGATAATACTACATCCTCTCCGGTATGCCATCTATTGCGAGATTCATTGCACATTCTAATCTAACTAGATTACATTGATACTTTGCATGTAAACGACTGTATTCGTGAATGCTACAATCGAGACTGTGTTGCTGCGTGCGGCATTAAGCATGGAATTTTGGGCGAGTAGGACACCCCTCAGATATCAGAAGTCGTCCAGTTTACGACCCAAAATTATCAGTTGAAAGTACCGAAAATGAGGAGCGCACCGAGCACATGACGAAACGCAGGCCAACATTGATACATGAAAATGTACCTGAGGATATCGTGAAAAAGAGGTTGTTAGTTACTGAATTAAACACTGTGCATACGGATCGTCTCCTCACAATTCCACCATTTTACTCCCCAGTTTACTAAGCCAGACATCATTCTGCAACATCTGATCTGGACCATGCAGTGTGGCGAAAGGCAGAAGGAATAATTGTTGTGGCGATTATGTGTGTTTGCTGAAGGTAACGAAAATAAAACAACCGGATCTGCGAAGGGAATCCCAGAATGATGTGCACACTAAGTGTTAGTTTCAGGCACCTACGAAGTAAGCATCGACGTCAGAATGGCGCAAACCATCTAATATGAAAACGAAGTGACTAACCATCTAACACATTCGTTGTGTATCTCTTCTCGGATATGCTTCGTCGTAGCTCCTACGTACCAGAAGGTAAGTATATGCTCCAAGCTGGTATTTTCGTCAGCGAATGTCAATGCAGAAGTTTTCTTTGGCGAGTGCGATATGAGTTAAAACATATTTTGCTGTGCTCACATTTGCCACAGTTCCTCCACGCAGGGAACATGCTTCTTGCGTTACAGGTTTGGCTTGCATAAAATTAAGTGGATGACGGAGCACAATCGCAAAAAAATGTCGAATGCGGCAGACTGGCAATATCCAGCAAGATATTGCACTCTGAATCAAGGCTTGGCGAATGTTCAACCACCCCCGTGACTGTGTGAATCGGAAATCACAAGCACAAGATCACTACGGCGCCAGCCGCACCATCGGAGACACAGCCGGCAAAACACGTTGAGGACAGATTCGATGTGAAGTAGTAACAGCACTCCGTGCGAAAGACCTGGTGAACATTTCAGTCCACCCAGGCAAGTGTCTGCCACATAGAAATTGACTGCACTATGGGCCACCAAGTGAATAGGCCGTCAAATTGGAACAAGAATTTTCTCATTATAAAGTTGAATATGAAAAACTGAAATTCACCAGTAGTGAGAAAAGTTTCACCCTTTACACTTGGCGTCTACTTTTACTAATTCCTGCGTGAATGAAGTAACGCTCACTAATTGTAGGCAGGGACAACCTTTACTAATTCCTGTGTGATTGAAGTAACGCTCACTAATTGTAGGCAGGGACATGTGTACTGGTGTTGATTTTGCGGGACTTCGATATACTTCCTTGACCTGAGCTCCGTATCACCTTTGCATCAAAATTGACTTGGAGGGTAGTGCCTCGAAGATACCTCAACTTCATTCGCCCTTTTTAAAGCGCATTCTTCCAACACAAGGTCAAACATAGGCATGTCAACCCCCCCTCAATATTTGTGGTCATTATTGTGATTGCTATCAATATATAGTATAATATGATTTTTCAATATGTTCATCAATTCACTGATGATTCCCTTCCAAAACCGCTCACTACTCCATATTTCAAGAGCATGTATTCCCGTTCCTTATCCGCATCCTCACCAATCCCATGTATCGTACTTTGTAATGATCAGGTCATAATTCTCCTCAGGATGGCAAGGGATCTATCCTGCTCGGTCATCTCCCAAGCTGAATTCTGCTAATTCCATTTCAGCAATATCTGGTTTCCCCTCTGGTTTGGCTGACATTTCTTCCTTTCCAGGACAACTACCGAATCTTGACGTGAGCCACGATCTTGATTTGTCATATTTTCATGTATACAAAGGCAGTACGACCACCACGTTTGACTCGTGCCCAGACAAGTCTTCTAACAGACGGGGCCGAAAAGGCAAGGAAAAGCCTTGGACTGTACGTCTGGAACCCACGACTTTTCAACAAGAACCCTGCTAGAGTCATCAACTCTTGTCCTTACCCTTCTAGAATTTCGACAGCGAACTCCATCAAAGCACCAATCATCAACACTATTCCATCCAGACCTGACGCTTCTAATATTATCATACTGTTCTCGTTCTCTGGGGTAGCCCTGACTATGTGTATATATCGCTCTACGTCGTAGTAACTCTCAAGTCTTCTCGTTTCCCGTCACGACAGTCACTTATATTATACACCATCTTCCTTGTTAATACGAGCATACCTACACATTATTTCTTTTTATATTGCAAGGACGCTGATCAACCAACTCCAATCATGATGGTTTTCAAACGAGCGACATCACTGCCAAGAACCTCTCAAACTAGGGTGTATGCCAACGTTAAACACATTTCAACCTGTATCTTTCTGTACCACGCAGTATGGCAGATAGTACACTTCGAAACATGCAAATTAGTATATTCAGAACGCACTTGAAGTCATTGTGTACAAAATGCGGTTTTCTGTTTCATTTATGCATCCTATGGTGGAAGGCCTTGCTGTTCGCACTCTTTTCGTGTGGCTTGTACGTATGTAGAATACAGATTTGACCTGAAAAAATATATTGAAGTTGCGGTGAACATAGGTGCTCATGGATATCTCACAGCTAAGCGTAACAACCGTCCACTCGCTGATGGCTACATGACCGTCTTCGTAGACTTAGATGTGCCGTACAGAAAGGTGATTGAAAATAACTAGCCAACGTAACTGTGATGAGTGGTGAAGTAGTATGCCTTAGTCCGTGCCGATCACACGAGCTGTACATGAATCCAGCCAGGCCAGACCTACATCTAAAAGGACCACCTGCTCATGAAGCTGATCCTGTGCCTAGAGCGACACGCGGGGCAGACGGTAGTAGTGCACCAACCATGGATGATGTTTGCGTAGTCTATCAAAAGATGACTGACCAAACCTGCAGATGAGAAAACCCGATAAATCGTTGTCGTCAATTCGATATTTTCCAAACGAGCAACAAATTCCTTTCTCGAAGTCCTAGATGAGCACGTAGAAGTAACCCTCGACTTCGGGCGTGTGTCCGGGTTTTGGAGTACGATCCGGAGGAAGTACATAGGCCCTAGTACTGTTGCCTGACTCACCAGTGCGGTAGTTTGGGGGTGCGGAAAGTAGCACGTATATTCGGGTTCCAGAAAATTTCGACAGGTGTTCTGAGAGCTCTGACTCTGAGTGCATACGCGCATGCCTACACGTCGCTATCCGTCCCGACGGAAACTCAGGATGTGGGTTTCTGAAACCGAGGGGGAGTGATTTGGTTATCAAGTTGAGGCCAATGTGCCGATATGACTGGGAATTCGAAGAGCATGATGATAAGAGTGAATCGAGTCTCATGAGGGTCCTAAGAAGGTTTACCATGGGGCCTGGGACGCCAGATATGAGGCAGCGACGGATGCCCACTCTCCCTTCAGACCAAATTTTCCTGGGCCCGATCTCAGGTGCTGATAAGGCCCGCCAGTAGTAGACGCTGAGTAATTGAAACGTACCAGCTGTAGCCAAGCTTTAAATTCAAAATTTTTGGGTTGTAGACGACGTCTGGCAGTGACAGTCGGATGTGGTCGGGTCTCAAGGCCTTCACCATGACTGACTTGGCACGACCCGTGACTCGGACTCATAAATGAATGAATTTCATAATCCCCGTATGTCTGCTTACTAATCAGCAAAGTTCCTTAGACGTGCCTCGCCAATGGTTGTTGATGGGCACAATATCTCGCTGGCTTGCTTGTCGACTCATTCTTGGCTCATTCTTGGCTTGGATGACAGACTCACTGAGTTTGAATCACCAACGGACTAGACTGCCCCTTTTCTGTCGCCTAGTACCTTGATCAATTTCAATGTTTGGTCTTGGTAGAAAAGCGATGCCTTGCTGGCACTCCTCAGTCTTTCCGAGTCTTTCTTTCTTTGTCGAGCATCCGGACCACCTTGAGCACCAGCCTGCTCCGACTTAGTCACAGCCTTGCCTACATTCCTTTTTTACTCTCATTTCTTGGCACCAAGGACTGTCGTAGAGCTGATCGAGTCTTTCATACATTAAATGGAGGCTCTTTGGCAGCGTTCGGTTGTAGGTAGTGTAACCTCTGAGAAGTATTTGCGAGTTGCATCCATCTCCATCGCATTTTACGAGTAAGCGATTTTTTCTTTCTTTGCTACGGCCCCATAGTCGCCACAACATTCTGACAGATTACGTTCAGTTATATTCTTACACTCCCTGCAGAATGGCGCTTTTACCGAAGTCAATCGTCGATTGTTCATATGAGGTATGTATATGCAAGCATATGTTCATGCATCACCGTTGACAATTCCATCAGTCTTGCCTGCGCTTTATTCATATCCATACGGTACGTTAGTCCTTTAGTTCGTCTTGAGAATTTTTCCGCTCACTTTCAATGCAGTTATGTTAGTATTATAGCTATAATAGTCAGCAATTACGGATACTTCTCCACTGCTTATACCCTACAAACGTGTCAACGCTACTATCTTGTGGCGCCTGCCTTCAAAGGTCTGTCCTATTTGTATTCACCCACCACGACTCTATTGACCACGCTATAGCCATACAAACTATGATATCACAGGCCATCCTAGGTGTCAGGTGTGTCTTGTCGAGTTTTTTGTGGGCTGCACAGACTTACAACACCGTCTAGGACATTCAATATTGCAAGAAGAAATATGCGGATAGGAGTTGCACTATTGCTACTATACCTCTTCTCGATTTCGGTGGGTTCTTACTACACAGGCATGGCATCCTCTCTCTTATTCATTTTAGGCGGAGTGGTTCTCCGATATATTCCACCGGACTCGTAAGCCCTGGCTTATATTTTGCTATTGGGTTCGCATTAACCTTTAAAACATGTAGCTAGTTGTTGTTGATGTACGTCAGTGTTTTTTGCAACGAGATCTCACTCGAACACCGTCCCTTTCTTAGGGAAAGTAAGTAGTCCTTTACCACCAGTGTTTGGCTGTTTAGATGTTCATGAACCACAGTTGCACCTCGGCAAATGCTGGCAAAATATTGTCAACATGGTTTTATTACCTCGCTGTGATGGTGTATGATATCGTTATGGTAACAATTTCTACCACGCATCTCCTGCGCTATAATCCTCTCAGTAGCAGGTGGGTCTTTTTCTCTCCCATCTTTTGGTCGCTAAACCATTGATGTTAGAGTGGAACGGCTAATTCGGGTGTAAGTCCCCCACTGCTGGCAGAGCCGATGTGCGTCCCTAATCATACTTAGCCTAATATATGATGGCATCGGATATTTCATCGTGTTGTCCGGCAAGTGCAGTCCGCTTGTGATCAGCCGCTCTCCTAACATTTCCTTCAGCGGCGAACGTATTAAATCTCATCCTTTATCATACGACCGATATCGAGACTCAGGTATGTAGGCTTAGCTTCGGACACACAAAGGAAATTTATATCGACTCACTCCCATTTTTAGTCTGCAGGGTAAGCTCTACATCGTCTGGCGTCAAGGATTTCAGACTCAGAATGCATCACTAGGGCATCGATAGGTTATGCTGTGACGTGGATCATGAGCCAACGGATTCTCATCAACATACGAGGTGCGCACCACTTCAAAGCTTGACTGTCACTCCACTAACGCTCGCGATGTCCATTCTTGCCAGCTGCTTCCGCTCCGACCATCCCAAACCCGCGAAGGAATGTTAGAGCCAGACGCCCAACGCTTAGAAACCGTGATCGTCGCGCGTCCCACGCTCACCGCGCAGAAAAAAGTGATGTCAGGGCTCCGTTCTCAATTCGACTCCAAGAGCCACTCCAAAGGCTCGAACAGTTCCAGAAACCCCACCAATGCAGATTTGAGGCCCAAATCTCCTCGCAATTCCGACGACTATGGAACTCGATATACGCGTACACGTCGAGCGCTCGGTGGTGGTGGATTACAAGGACGAATCTGAGCATTTGAGTCCGTGGTCAAAATGAAAATGAAGCATTGGCGCTTGACGAGTATGTTGAGGAAGGAATGATTAATTGCTACGGATACTACCCAACTTGCGGTAAATATTGACGTATATATACCCACTTAGTGCTACTATAGAAATTTCAGGGCTTCCCACCCTCCGCTCACAACAAAGATGCGTGTTCCTTGCGGTGAGTTGTTCAACCTTTACTGCTGTTGGTTGGGCTGTGTCGTCATTGCTGCTTATTTCAAGAGTCGTTCAGTGCTATCAGTACACTGTATTCTGGTGGGTCATTCCCGCTTGTTATTTCAACTTATGCTCCCGTGTCTCCATGTTGGGGTACATTGTCAAGCACGATGATTACCAGTCATTGACCCTCCTTTCAGCGTGTTTTTCTCAACCCCCTGTTGTCAGTTTTCAATCCCCTCACCAAACTATCACCAAATCCAAAATTGTTCATCTTGACTCCCGTAAATGATCTCCTTGTCCTCAAGGACGAGGACCTGCTTAGCTCTCTTTGTTTGAAGTGAGGAAGGTTTGGTTTGGTTCTCCTTCTTTTGCACGGTGAGTCCGGGAAGTCGTGTTAAGTATGAGATAAGGGACACCTGATGTCAAGAGCCAGGTACAGGGTGCGACGTTCTGTGAATTAGGCAGGTAACCACTTCTCATCCGCTTCAATCCTTTGAAGAAGCTGTATCGCATCTTCCTTACGTAGCTTACAACGCCTCATAAGCATCTGCAACATCTTCTGACGACTCCTCGTCTAACCTCTTGGCCGGAATCAGTAAACTCCGCATCCGCGCAAACCAATCCTTCACGTCCACAACGCATGCGTCACGGCTTCCAAGTTCCCTAAGCATATTCAACACCTTCTCCTAGATTCGAAGTATCTGGCTTCGTATGCGTTTCTGGTAGCCCTTGATAGGTTGTGATGCAGACATGCATAATGGGGACAATGCCGGAATTTTTCGACATGTGCCCTTGTTCATCGTCCAACAGTTGTCCATGTTCGGTTCGTTCTCAAGACAGGTAACGACCAGCGCAAGAGGCACCTGTTCCTGGCACAGGAACTCAAAGAATAATCTGTAGTTCTGCTGGATAGTGGTCGATATTCTGCCAGCCCTGATGCAGAAAAGTAAGCCATGTACACCTCCTCGGCTCTTGAGCGAGACGACGAGCTCGTGTGCATTCACTAAGGCATCTAGATAGCCTGCATTATTCATAGTGGGACTGTTCAAGCCAACCTAATTGTTTTTGAATTAGAACGCCAACACACCGGAAATCATTGCGTATACTTACTGTAGTCAAATAGATTTACAGTAAGCCGGGAATCCGAAAAGGTGACCGGATACTCGGTCGATTCGAGTGTGCAGCATTGTGCGCCGGAAGAGGTTTCGGCAAGTTTTGTCCCAGCAATGAGATTCACCAATGCACTCTTCCCTACGCCCATTTCACCGAAGATAACGAAATTCCGTGGTTGCGTACGAGCGCAAGCTGGGGCGGAGTGGTTGACACTCCTTGATGCGTCATAAAAGAGTATGGTGGACTTACCTAAGTTAAGTACTTCATCTGCTGAAGATCGACGTTCGGGCTTGGGTAGCAGACACCTTTGTATAATATCCCAATCTGAGTCTCTTATTACAGGATAGCCGTCAGGGCGCTGTGGTCCATGGCCCTCAGCTATCATCATAAGAATGCGCAATTCTGGCTTTTCAGACTTGATTTCAGACCAAGGAAGCCGACCAGAGAGGATCTGTTAAACGAACTATCGGACAGATATCTCGTGACCAAACTGCGACTACCAACTCACTTGAAGCATTACACAACCAAAAGAATATATATCAGTTTTTTCAAGAGGTAGGCCACAGGCATCATCTGATAGAACGAGCTCTGGTGCTGCATAGCGGATGGCACCTGGATGTATAGACGTTGCAGCCAAGTGCGACTGGCCGAGAATGGGTCGGACAATGATGGAAAGACCAAAATTGATCAGCCTCACACGGCCACCCTCGTCAATTAGTATATTTGCCTGCATGGTCGAAATCAGCTGTCAAGAATGCCTCTGAAGCGCCGAGTTCACCCCTGTTATATCGCCGTGCACGACGGATACTGAGTGCACTGCACCAAAGGTGAGTCGCCACTTTCCAGACGTCTTCAGAATATATATGATACTTGCGATAACACAGTCCAGCGCTGACATCCTTTGTCTTGCAACTTCAAGTGAGTTTTAAGAAGTGAAATGAGGCGATGAAGGTTCTGCTCACCATACGTAAACGGTCCTGTGTCATGAGATCTTTGTGGTTAGATGCTAGGTAGGCATTCAATGTGCCATTTGGAATCCATGGAGTTACTAAGCAGCGTGACTCTGGCATCCATCCAAATCCTGTCGCTGTACCCAACAATGGTACAATGTTGGTATGGCGTAGAATCGTCAAAATTCCAATTTCTCGGGTAATTTTCTAGATGAAACAAATAGCATAAGTAGCTTGTTACATAATATGTATGCGGACCTCGTAGTATGACTTACCCTGTTGATTCGCTCCAAATCATAATCTTTTGGAAATCTGAATGCCTTGACCGCAACCTTGCGTACCGATCGATCAATCAGCGCAATAAGTTAGCCAGCGCATGGCAAAGGCATATGCTAGACACATGTACTGACAGAAGTTGAAATGCCACTGTTTGCATTGTAATTGCATTTCCAGACATCGCCAAATGCACCTCCACTAACGGGGTACTGAGTTGTTTGAGTGATAAAGGGTGTCAAATCGTCTGGCTGGTAGTCCGAGTCTTCCGCCCTATACGACAAGTTCAGTCACTGAGGCACCGAGCAAAATACGAACATACTCCAAATCGCGGGTGTCTGAGTCCATCGTAATTTATTCTATCTGGATTGGGTTCAGTTGATACGGTCGTAGTCGAGACCCAACGTTGGAAGTTGATGGCAATCGATGGGCGGCTATATAACTCGGGTCGGCTCAGCTACACGGCCAATCGGAAAAAGCATCCGATCTCCACTAGCATCAGCGAAAGTGCAGTGTCCTGAATGACCGAGTGCTGGTGACAGATAGATATGTCAGCGTCAGGTAGGTCTACCTCCCAACGAGTCCACATTTTGAATTCACAGCACTACTGTCAATTTGATGCAAAAATCGCATCCTGAATCGCAGTGATCCCGTCGGTGCATCAAGGAATTTATTGAGAGCATACCCAAGCAAACGACATTTGCAAGTAACGCTAACCCATGTGCGATGCGTGTAGAACAACGAATCCTAGACAAGATGAAAGACCAGATGAAACAACGGTGGCAGCCTTGTTCGTCTACCGAACAACCAACTCTGGCAGACCTCGATTTCTATGTCGCTCCCTCTATGAACTCACGGAACCTTGGCATTTCAGCATCGAACCTAGACGCAAGTGTGAATGCAATTGAGATGGGTTGTGTGTCGATAAACGCACCAAGTCCAGTCATCCCTCGTTACTGTTTCGTGGTATAGTGCACCCTGAGAGAACGCCCACTCACGAATTGCCAAAGAAAGCGATTTAGTGGGAACCATATAGTTGTAACGGAAGATAGTGGTCATGATGAGGTCGGCATCCATTTTTGGTTCGCTGAAGCTAGACTCCGAGTGAGTGGATGGCTTAGTCAACATTGTCCAACCGTTCTGGGTTGAGGGATCCCATGAAAAATGTTCTGAGGACGGGGACAGTGCTGTACGGAGCTTGACTCCAGAAGTATCTAGCGGAATGGTCCAACAGTGACGATCACCGACCCATCGTGTTACGTTTGGGAGGAATGAAGAATCATATGGCCGCGCAAGATCCCTGGGCCCAAACACTGAATAGACTCTCCAACCTCTCTTGATATACTTTGCGAGGACAGCAGGGCGGTGCCTCGATCCGGGGATTTTTAGTGCGCTTCGGTCCTCAAATGTTGCAATTGGGTAGAATGAATACGCTGCATCGAAGGTGATGATATTCATGACGCAAGCTGGAACCAAGAACATCAAAATGCATGTAAAGAAAGGGAATAGTCAAGTTGGACGCACTTGAGTGATATCTCATGATAGTATCGATGGGGTTGTTAACTGCCTCAATAACTTGAACCTGGAGCTCTACCTGCTCTCCATCCATCACTACAAGCCGCTTGAAGGTGTAGACTTCAGCGATGTTAGAATACCGCGACAAGCGTGCTTCATCTTGCGCCTGCAGTGGGACTCGGGGCATTCTCGGCATTGTGCCATCCCAATCAGGTGAAACCTGGTCATGCCAGTCCTTCTCTTGATATTTGTGTGGTTCGAAATGATACCCAAAGCTCTCGATCCACTCTAGCACCTCGTAAACATGACCAGCGTGAGAGTAGATGTCGAGATCTGACTCGTGGTAGAAGGTACGGTCCAAAAATTGAAGTGCATTTGATCCTGAAATGATGAGACCAGTTCGCGCTTGAAGAGAGCGAAATGAGAGAGGATCCGGAAAATAACGAGAAGATGTGAT
>JABBWB010000497.1:0-24157 GCA_016628085.1 Suillus occidentalis
CTGATCCTGTATTCACAGACTTGCCCCAAAAAATCAAACCTGCAGCACAACAATCTATCAAAACATCCTTGTCTCAGGCTGCTGCCATGCCAGTAGAAGAGGAGGTACAACCTGAAGAGCCTGAGAACACAGTTGAACTCTCTACTGCTCCCGTGGCTACCCAACCTGAGCTTGAAGTTGCGGCTGCAGATGATTTTCTTTTGTATGATGTGCAGCAGTTCTACAATTCTGAACACTTTACCCCCAGTATGTTTCAATGGAAAGTTGATTTTATTTCATTCTAATGATTGGGTTGAAGTTGTGGAGGAGGTATGGAAATATTTAACTGGACCAACTCAAGGAAAAAGTCATACGGTATGTCTTCAGCCACCGGTTCAAGTTCAACTTGAAGTTGGCTCGCGAGTCACCAACCAAATGCTTACCAAATATCACAGGAATTTGCTGGCGTGGGACCACAAGAATTCGAATTAATAGAACACGCGGTGAGGGAAACGGGCCGAGTAGCGATGAAGCCAAGGTGAGTCAATCACACTAATCTATTTCGAGGAATGCTTAATTGGGCGCTTCAGGCTGACATACGACTATAACGAACAACTCCTTGTCATCGATATGCCCACTGTCCTACATGAAGCGTTCTACGACGACTTGAAGAAATCGTTCACGCTCGCGATAGACAAAATCCCTTACCATCGCAGGACAATATCTCCACAAGTTCACATGAATTACCCTCTCCAGATCACAGACAAGTCTGTCACGCCTGATATGGTGATCTCGTTAACCGCGACGCAAGGACCCACAGAAGTTTTGCTCATTCCGTTCGTAGGAGAGACCGCTTTGTCGGAACAGTGGGATCATGTGTTTGAGAAAGTAGAGGACATGATCGCGGAGTATCCGGAGACGATCTTGGCGTCAATCGTCCTCGTGCGCGAGACTAAACGTTATCTCTGTCCTGCAAAAAACTCTACCGCGTCAAAGACGTTGCATAATCGTACGGACAACGATCCTGACCACTTACCTGAACCCCTTTCGCTAAAATCCTTCATCAACAAACGTTCTACGCCACGCAATTTCGAGCAGCCTGTCAGGATCGCTAATCACACCTGGTGTCACATTCAATCAGTCGAGTACTTCCTTTGGATCAAAGGAGATGATAATAAACCGATCGACATGCGCAACGGAAAGGCGGAGGACAGGGCCCATGGAGTAAGTCATCATGCTGTTATGTGACGTGTTCTGACTCCATTTAATCAAGACCTTGGTGCCCGAGTTGCATATGGACGCGATTACGAAGCTCCTCGACCGCGGAATGGAAAAATTTAGAAATTTATTCCTCGCCTTTCAGAAAGAATGTGACCCTACTATTGATCGTTCAGTCCTCCAAAAATTCGTCAACCCATCGTTTCCCATCGACTGGGAGCTCAGCGCGTTTGGAATTATGTCCGCGGTGGATCTTACAGCGCACTTGCGCTACGTCAACTGGCACTCTGCACATTTCCGAGCATCGAAAGTTCGTGACCCGTCGTACGAGCCTTCGGAATCGGAGGGAGATGCTCACGCGAAGTCCGCGTCGACCCATTCCAAGCGTCCTCGCGCTTCAAAACCTCCTCCTGCCTCAGAGGTTTCATGATGTCGCGATGGGTCCCATCGCGTCCAGTTCTAACACTGTGGCGGATGCTAGTACTAGACGCAAGTCTAAGTCTAGCAGGAAACCCAAGAAGAATTCGGCTGGCAAGCCCAAATCCTTCAAGGATGCCAAAACGTATGGGGCTGATCATAGCGGCAGGGGCCCGTACAAACGTCGAAAGGTTTAACATCTCGTACGGATTACTTTTGTGGGAAACGGGCACAGTACTACTGATTCTCCAATGACGTTCCTACTATCATAGTGTTTTCAGTTCTCTTTTCACGTGCATCATCATCTTCGGTTCTAGTACTACTGGACAAATGATTGTTTGTCGTTTTAATAGGCGAGTTACGTCGCAGCCGCTCTCAGTTCAAGTATGACACGCATTTTCAATTTACTACTAGCTGTTTCTTTTTGCCAGAACCTGTGACTACATCATGATGGTACTACTACTAGTATTATCATATGATCATCATGATCATCGATGATCTTCCGCTCACCTCAACACGTGGGATTTCATCAATACCGGCGTGACTGTGACAGACGGTCCTCAATCATGATGTGACTTCCAACTTGACACTTTGACACTCCTCTATTCAAGTTCATATGCCTACTAACCGTTCACAGTTCACAGGACAGCACACATCCTCCCCCCTACTACACCAGCAGCCTTATTCAACCTCCGCGCACACCTCCTCAAAAAACCCATCTTGGGAGGTTCTTATCCCATTGGCTTTTGACACTGCGTCAAGTTCAACTGGCTTGTACAATAGTAACAAGCATGGGTTTGGCCTCACGCCGCCTTGGGTGTTGCACGGCATTTGGAAGTACTCAGCGACCCCCATCGTCATCCTTGGTGGAACCTCAGCTTTTGGGTCTTACGGTAAGTTGCAAGCTACCTTACTACTATCGTCTAACCTCCCGGCTCTTTCAGTCATCATGAAGAGAACACATGAGTTGGAATTTGGTCGTGTATTCCCTTCAGAGTGGAAGGTTGGATGGGCACTTTTCACAAAATTCGTGGCTATCACAAGGTGAGTCACGCCATAGCATTTGATGCACTTTTCAGCGGTGATCTTATAGCATCACTTTCTAAAGCAGGCTCCTCTTTGATGATCAAAGCACTGCTCGAAGCCCTACGGCAGACAATCGATTTTGAGTCATCCATGGCAAAGAAATGGTTAATGCCAGTATGTCAATTTCAAGCTTACTTATCGCTCCATTGTTAACGATAAACTCTTGAACAGTTCAATGAGATCTTGGAAGCAAGTTCACCTCCATCTTCAGCAACCGTTCAATCGATGTCATCTGCCTTTGAACCACACCTTGGCGTCTTTGTTGATGCTCAAGACAAGTCCGTATTTTCTTCTCTTAATGTCTACATTTACTATATCTGCTGATCTACCAGAGCCCTTGCTGACATGCTTGCCACTCACCGAGTATCAAGTTCGAAGGCAAAACCACGAACATCCCTTGATACCACTCCGCGCGATTCCATCTCTATCATACTATACAGACGAAGCGACTGCGCAGACTGTACTCTCCCCGTCAACAGAACTGTTCTATTTCTACGGCCAGAGTCTTGAGCAATGCGCTTAGCTATCAACAGGACAGGCACTGTTTGATTTGTGTATGGTACACAAGAAATGGCTGCGCAGATATGCCGGTGAGATAACTAGGTGTTTCTTACGGTCTTATCTCTGATGTACCATGTAGAGGACGTCCTTGCGCCACGGTCAAAGCGGTTTGTGACATATAGTCAAGGACTGCTGCATCAAGCATCTGACGCATCTGCAGGCCGGCAGTACAAACACTGAGGTCGATGGACTCGCGTTTTGATGTCGCGGATCTACAACAGGCTGCCTTGGTGATCAACACAGCAGACTACTGTCAAACGACAGCACTGGAGGTCAGTTCACCACAACTGTGTGAAACTTCTATTGAGCATCGCCCAGATGTAGCTCGAGGAGAACATTTAAGAGAAGATCCAGGACATCGTTAAAGAGAGAGTAACCTCACAAACAGAACGCAACCTGTTCATGATGTATTCTTGTTATTTTCGTTGTCCATCTCTCATTGCTAATGCGAAGCCAGTGCTATTTTCGGCTCTATCACGGCACTTTCACGAGAGTTGGAGGCTGCTTGCGAGGGTGCTTTCACCACAATGTCCCGTACGTCGTGGGACACCACCGAGGTTGGCGGGCGGCGTCATTCAGGTGTGTTTCTCATTCTCAGTCTCATCACCAAATTTCATTGATCCCCTTGCCATACATAAGACAACGCCATTCGACTCGGCGTTGATTACAACTGTTGTTCGCGATATATTCGTGAGCATCCTCGCTTGGCTATAGAGAAACTCGTACTCTAAACCACCACGCAAACGCACTCGCTTGGGAAGAAAGCTGGGCTTGTCTTGGGTCTGAAAGTGCGCGCACTGGAAGTGACAGCAGAAGATGGCTATGCACTCCACGGAGAGACGCTAGAAGTGGCACTGAAAGAGAACGTGGATGCCGTGTTCCACCCTTCAGTCCTTGGTATGTTTTACTAATGGATTGCATATCGTAAAATTCACGTTCGTTTTTGTAGTCGCTGCGATCGGGACAACCTCTTCCGGTGCTGTTGATCGGCTCGACGACATTTCGAACGTTGGTCCGTATACTGATCAAGTACTTGGATGTCTTGATGAAAGCTCATCCTTACACGCAGCGAAGCGTTACCCTTTCCAATGGCTACACGTGGATGCTGTCGCACTTGTGTGTCCTGAATATCGCGAGGCGTACCAACTTCCCGCCATCGACCATTATGCAGACTCATTTTGTACCAATTTCCACAAGGTTTGTTCCTATCTCATACTATCAGCCTCGAACCTGCATCATTAATATTCTGCAGTGGGGTCTAATCAATTTTGATGCCCCCTGTTTGTGGGTGCGACACCGAAAACACTTGGCCGATGCACGAGACGTCACGCCCGAGTTTGAGCGGTCGAAACATGGGGATGCTGGTGTGTATCTGCCGCTGGTATTTATTTGCTGTGTTGATGTTGTTAACAAAGTGAGTATCGGGTTTGTCTAGGCACCGTTATTGATTACCGCAACTGGCATCTTGGCCTTAGCAGTTCCGATCGCTTAAATTCTGGTTTGTTCCTCGTTCCCGTGGGGTTATGGGGTTCCAACAGCATATAACTGACGTATGCCAATCATTGATGGTGGATTCCAATGTGACCTGCCTTGACATCGGTCCTTACCTCACCAGTGCACTAAACTCAACGCCACGTTCGCAGAGCGCACATGGGAATTTGATCAATTTTGCTTGGTCGCGAAACCGTTCCTGGCACTGACAGTTTTTCAGGCTTGCACCTAAGTCCGTTCCTCACCTCACGGCTCTCGAGTTGAACGCTCTGAACCGGGCATTTTACGCACGCCTACTATGAGCAAATAACTGTTCAAAATCTCTTTGACCTGCGGACTGTAAGGTTATATGTAGCTCGAATCACGGAGTGACATCCCAATTACGCAGACAGACTTAAATGGGGTGTTTTGCGTGAGGATGACGATTGGGGCTGAGAAGACTGGCACTGATTGAAGATAAAACTCTGGATGTGGACTTGTCTCGCACGAATCTCTGCTTCAAGTTTCTTTTATACATGCGGCGTGTACTCGTAAGATTTTGCGATAGCTGGCTGGCGCGTTCGAGGCCTACCAGTCACGGTAGTAGTCCTTGAGTGCTTCAAGTTGCATGGTGACATCACGCAAGTTTGATCAGATGGAAAATTAGATGCAATCACGTGACAGCCTTTGTTTGGCAAAGGCATTGGATTCAAACAAACCTTCATTTCGGCGTACCCCATCATGATCATGATTGTCGTCTTCTCACAGCGCATGCAGATCCTCGTATGTAGTACTACCTTCGCCTCAATTTACATCCTAATACCCGTACGACAGAATAGGTGATACAGGAGAGCATGATCAACGGCAACTTCTCCGTTCCTTGAATGCCGCGGCACTCTTCATTTTAGTACCCTTCCTGGTCATCTGTCACAGTGAGTTCTACTTTCCGTCTTTCATACTCCTCTTCTCACAGAGCACGTCTGAAGTAATCCTGCGACTGCTGCATCTCCGCTCGGTAACTGCCTTCAAGTAACAATCTCTGATCAGATTATCGCTGCGGGAGAGACAACAACGGCAGGTGCCCGCAGATTGGGAACGTTCCAGCAGCGATACTGTAATGATGAACTGGGAGTTTATGAACCCGGTATGTCGCGATGATTGTTGTGCGCTTCAATTGATATCAACGTGTGCATTCAAGGCGGTCCCATTATATGGATGATGCCTGGAGAAGGCAACGCAGATGGTCGGTTTCATTACAATCGATTTGTTGCCTCTCTCTCAAAGGACTCGATTTCAGGCTATGACTCGGAAGGCTACACTACCGTGACCAATGATTCCATCTGAGTCAATGGTCTCATCGCACAACAACGAAATGGTGCAGTCAGTATCCTCACTGAACACCATTTTTCGGGTTTTCCAATCCATACGACAACCTCACGTCACAATCTCCGGCTCTCCTTCCATCCAGCAAGCTATCGACGATCTCATGTATTTCGCCGCCACCGCTTACCTTCCCATGTGTGGTGGTGATGCTGTGAAGCCTTGTCAAGCGCCGCGGATATTGATTGGAGGAGGCTACTCGGGAGCCCTTGCCACAGAACTGTTACTCCGATATACAGGCAGTGATCGCCTACCTGGATTAGACGTACGCGGGTACTAACGACCGTAACATAGCTGGAATAAAGACGTTTCAGGAGGCGTTCAAGTTTGCCCTCGGCCCGGGCGCTCTCGATCATGTAGGCGATTTCGCCACCGCTCGTGAGTCGTCCTTGTACTTCTCAGTCCTTTAAGTACTATTCGCATAGAACGGACATCTCCACACCTCTGGTTGGTGCACGTGTTTCAATCATACTCTGGGCAACAGCCTGAGCTTGCCGGTGCAAGGCCACGTGAGCACAAATGACATTCGGTTCATCATCGGGTCCTCAACTCTGACATTGCCGCACTCAGGCTATGTTGGGTGTTAATCACACAACTGTCGCAATGGTCAGAGGTGGCAGTAATATAGCACTGTCGATATCTCCCTGCCCCAAACATTATTTCTGGTACTGTCCCGTCCCAATTTTGAGTCTCCTCAGGTCTTGACTGACTGGGCTACTACTACTACTAGCCCTACAGCTAGTACGTTATGATGCCACATTTCAAGGGGCAAAATCGCTTAGGTTCGCACCTCCCGCCGCTATCCTCGTTTGGAATTGCCCTTTATATCTCAACATTTTATATATAACAGGCTGGCAGACAGGTTTTCTTACTACTTACCATCAGTTCTCTTCACCGTCATTTGATCCTTTTTCACCGTCGCTCTTTACTTTTGGGCAATTGCTGCTCTTTAATTTTGGTTACTTGTCACCCCTTTCATTCACTTCACTTCACCTCCGTCACTTTGCCATGTCCGCCGAGCCTGACAATGGGGCATACAACACCCTCACAATTCCAGACGTCTCTGGGGCAGTTCCTACCTCCGCAGAGGCAAGGGCCAAGCGCCGCATCGCAGCACTAGAAGATGAACTGCAAACGATGAGGGAAGAAAGACGGCCAAAGCAAAGGTTCGTTATCTACCATCTTCTTTATTGCTTTCGAGTCAACCTCATTCATCCTCAAAGAAAAACGGCCTATTATGTCGCTCAAGGCCGAGCGATTCGGCGCATGGTCGTTCTCTATACCAGCTTAGAGGATTTAATCGCGGAAAATGATCGCAGGTACAATGAAGTCTTGGAGGATGACTTAGCGGTGAACTCCACCACGGAGTAGGTCGGTTTCTCTCTTCAGAACATCTCTCATTCTATTATTTAGACAGAATCGCCTGCAGCGCGGCTACATCACATTTGCTCAGGCTCTGCCCTGGCTACACACGAGGCTTTCAAACCTTGACATCGATGAATGCGAAGATATGATAAAAAAGGTTCGTACTCTTCATGTTGTACATCTCACGCTGCATGCTCATGAAATTATATAGCTCAAGAAAGGAGCTGATGCGGCCCGTGGAGATGATACATCAACTCTCAAGGACCTTATCGCCACATGGATCAACCAGGATTTCCGTCCGTCTGCTCTACTGAGGCCCGATGATAAGCAAATGCGCGGATTCGCACATGACGTTTGCGGGAAGCTACTCTGTCCCGCCGAGTGGGACTGGAATGATGACCGGTGAGTAGTACTGCATGTGGAATCTTCTGACGCTGAAGCCTGAGCAGCGTGAAGTCGGGCATTCGCGATAGAACTTCAGAGTTCATTGTGTCGGAAAATTCTTGGCCGCTGTTCCTTTACGAGAACTACTCGTTCGACAACACCAACCTAGAGAAGGGTCTGTTCCAGTCCAAGATTTTGATTCAGGTCGGTACATCAGGTTGTAATCGCGAGTATGTACTATTTACTAAAATTTGTATTTGTGCCAGGCATTCAAAGCTATATTTACGTCACCATCTTCTGCGAAAGAAGCTGATGGCGATGGCAATGGTGCCGACATCCTGGAAACTAACAGGCGCGCCCGGCGGGCATTAAATCAGGCCAAGGTCAAGACTTGTGTAGCCTCGATCATTAATATGAGGAAGGTTACCTCGCGCTCCATCGCTTATGTCGTCTGCCAAGTGAGTGGATATGACTCACACCGTCGATCTCTGGCTTATGATCTTCTGGCAGGTCCGTTTTGCACTATCCAGCATCTCATCCTGGCGTACCGTCGACGGCGACTTCGATTATGAAGCATTCTGGAACAACATCGTCGACTTCTTCGAGGACGTCCCTGGTCCTGTCGCGCAACGTAGGGTGGACAAACTTCTCGAATGGTGGACCAGGTATTTGTGGCGGTCTATTACTTGTTGAACATTTACCTATTGAACATCTAATGTCATTTACAGAAAGATTTTCGGAAAAAATCATCGTCAAGATCTAACACCAGACAGTCGTATCTAGGATGTCTGTTACAGCACTGGCCGAGCAGAGAAAGGCTGCAAGAGGATGCCGCTTTCGATTCTGATTAGCTTAGTTTCTATAATATATATATCACAATCATTTCTCTCAAAATGTTACAATTTCTGTCACTAATGCATATCAAGTACCAACTGAGAAAACCGGAATGAATGATTTTCTGTGAAAATAGAACTGCATGCTCCTCAGCATGCCATCTAGTAAAAATTTTATTGCGTCTCTAAATCCTACCCAGTCAGGGACGGTTTGTATGGAAGCCAGAATATTTGCAACCACTACGACCAACATTATGTTGGCTGCAAGTGGCGAACATCATAGAAAGTTACCAGGGTGAAATCCCGCCAGTGGAATAAGTCATTCAGACCCTCTGACACAAAAATATCGATTGAGAGCCGCATATGTTATGTGAACACCGAGTAGGCGACGGAACCAAGGTAGATAGTGGCATATCAAAGTATATACAAGTGGGTTGCAGACAAAGATCATTCAGTTGCTGAATGAAAACCCGACAGAACTCGTCATTGTCCTGCGATTACAACCATCCTGCTCTTCAGTCTACAGGCAGCAAAATATACCACCCCACCTGAATTGCTGTATCTAGAGTGCCGATGGCACAGAGCAGTAAATGTTAGCGCCATTACAGTTGTTTGCTGAGACTAACCAAAATAACTGAAGTTGCCCGGCGAAGGCAATCCTGGAACCAAGCCTCTTGATGTCGATTCTTGCCAAGCTTCCTGGTAGCACAATCTTCTGGTAGTGTTTAGAACTCGTGGCGACATGGCTGTGAGAAGCAAAGCATCTCCAAACGTTGTAGTATCACACTACTAATAAATGCTCTGTCAGTTGCTTAAATATATCAAATGACATGAAGTTGGTGCAGTCACGTACTTTCGTGGGCGAATGCCCTATCGACAGGAAAATATTTTGACATGCGTATACGTATCGCAGTTACGCTGCTTGTCAGACGCACTCCTTGCGCTAGAGTTTGCAGATTACTAACCTCACAAAGGACGTTTGACTTTCGTAGTGGTTAGTGGGCAACCGAGCGGCAACGCAATAAATGGTTTGATGCGGCAGTAAGGCAATATTCGATATGAAGGGGTGGTCTAGACCGCCCCTTCATGAATTGCGTGACACAACTTTTGCGCTTGCTCTGACCTGATGGACCGTCAGTTCACTTAATTGGCTTGAGCCCCATCTTTCATTTGCAGGATAATGTAAGCATAAGACAGTACATCGAACACACGACAGCTTGCTTGGCTCCATTCATAACACATCGTTCCCACGTAAGGTCAAACATTTGCATGGCAACGCCATGACCACATTTATGGCAATTGTTGTGATTGTTAGCTATAGATACCTAACTATGACATTTCAATCTGTTCACCGGTTCACTGATGAAGGTGATCATCACTAGGACAGAAGCAACGAATTCGAGCAAGCTGCTGAGGCCCATCTCCATCGTGTCAAGATCGAATCCGGGAGTGTCCACGAGCTTTTGGACACTCTACCTGTTGGAGTCAGAGGAGTATGCTTATAGTACGAGCACAAGAGGTGAGAGCGTACTAAGCCAAAGGTAGCTTAATGAAAGAGTGAACTATACATGATGATTTTCGTTGACCGGTCCAAAATTAAGTAGCGGCGCGGCGCACCATAAATAGAGAATGGCTGAAGGCACCAAGGTACTAAAAAACGGACGAATAGATGACTATATGCGTCGATCGGGACGCGTCCGAGTCGTCGAAGACGCTCAATATTAGAACCCCGCCCCGGCAGGCGTTCGTGCCTCGTTTAGCTGGTCCAAAATTAAGTAGCGGCGCCACGCACCATAAATAAATCCAAACCCAAATAGATCTGCTCCCATACTACCATCCATCCGCTGGCACTACCTTTGAAATTGAAAGGGTGCCATTCATCGTCTCATGCCAATAGCTACTCAACGTGTCTCAATGCATATGCTTCCCATTCGTTTGTGGTTTAGCCTATCAGCTCAAGTGTCGCTCGTCCGCATCATCGCACGGCCAAGGGACAATCAATGTAAGTCGCATCTTGGTTGCATCGTCACGTCTCGTTTCATAGATTTTGAATTTCTGGCTGCACAAAGATTTCGCCTACAAAGCCCTTTCAGATCTTTCAACGACACCTTGACTAGGTACTGAGCGCTCCTTCACTGCACCCGTCGACCGTACCTGCTCAGTGCTGTTCTTTTCACAGATGAGTCTTCTGATTCCTAGGAGTCTCCCAGCGTTTCTAGTACTTCCGTCAAGATAGGACCCGGGTCAGTGAGAGAAAGAGAATTTTTATACCGCATCGACCAACGAGATTGCAAAGACGCGAAGCCGTTCTGGTCAGTGTGCGAGATACAGGTCCGTCTTTATATGTCTGAATCAGTGATGTTCAGTATTGAGTCTTTTCATATATTTTTTACCCACAGATTAGGTACGGACTCACCGCGCCCATCGTGAAACCCATGAGGAAGCATCACTACCACCATCCCCCGTGATCATCTTTGCGCAACCGTGGTGGATAACACAGTTCGTTAACACCTTTTTAGCCTTTTCATAGGCGTTGCGGGACGTCAGGCTCTTGGCTGTGCATGAAGTGCTCCCGTACCTCGACCAATTTTATCAATTTGTCCAATGACAAAAATGGATCAATCAACATCATGTTGTCTTCCTGACATTCAAGCGTAAGATGGGCTCTGTCTGAATCTTTATGGCGTGCGTACTAATCATATAAAGGTACTGGTGCTCGGTTTTCGCTTTTGAAGAAGTATCCTGCTCGTGTCTCTGCTCATCGTAAGTCTAGACAGCCCAAACTTCCTACGGGTTTCTCATCTTCAACTGACGCATTCAACAGGATCGGCAGGATGCGTTGGCAGCTCCCACTCACGAGAAAAGACACCACCATCACTTGCTACAATGACTTGAACAAGCCAAAAGTACATGGCCTAGAGCAAAGATATGTCAGCCCTACCACTGGGATCTGTCGAAAGCTGGTCGTGCAAGCCGTCGCTCCCTCCGGCAAATCCGAAGTCGCCATCCGAAACCACGCCAACCAGGCAAGCAAACTCGCCATATGGCTGCTCTCCAATTCCCCCATACGAGAGTGGAACATTTTTAAATGGATGGCCCGATGGTTTTGGTTTACATTCAAGCTCTTATGGTCAGTCATCTGGCTGATCGTCCAGATCACTGCTCCCAACTCGGTGGATGACGCTGGGGAGGATTCAGATGTGTTTAACACTGGATTATACAAACCGTATGCTCGCAGGTTCCGGGGTCAGCTATGGGCAGCTCGTTCGCCTATGGAGCATTCTGCTCGTGTTATCGACGATGGTGAGACGGACATCCCTACACACTCCCTTTATCCTCGAGTTCTCGTCATTCACGATCCGATTCGAAATGAGTGGGTCGCATGTGCAGATCGCGAAACCATCATCCGTACCAAATTCATCGCTATCTCCTACCGCGCCTCAGATGCCTACACTCGAGGGCCAACGTATGAGATAGAAAAAGCGCAGTTCACAGAGGATGTTCGTGCAACGGTTGTCGCACAGAAATATGATGCGTACTGGTGCGACTTGGAGTGTGTAGGAGAGACGTCGGCAGAGAAGAAGGTGGATTTGTATTGCATGGCGGACGTCTACCGTGGAGCAGCTCTGACTTTGATCATGCTTGGCAAATCTTCCCGTGGGAAGAACGAGTGCTGGAAGAGCTGGGGACAACGGGTGTGGACTCTGCCTGAAGCCCTCCTGAGCTCTAGCCTTTGCTACAAGTTCCGAGATCGGAACGTGGTCACTCCGTTGTCGCTGTTTGAGCTGGCCAATTTGGCTTACACACGCTTCGATATCGAACAGGCTATCATCAACGCGTACAGCGGGAAGGATCCTCTTGAGAGGCTGGAGCGCTTGACGCTGTTGAAATCAGCTATATGGCGGCGCACCTCGTCAGCTCATGCACCAGGTGCTGCCCCTCCTCCACCGAAGCTGGATATGACAGGCGAGAAGCCTGATACCGACGAGGTGTACGAGGCAGAGCGTGTGTATGCCCTGATGGGCTTTTTCGAGCACTGGATTCATCCAAACCGCTCAGAGGATGATTTGCGCGCTCTCGTGAGGCTGTCAATGGCCAATGACAATGACCGTATTGCCGAGCGCATGGTATCCATGCTGCCCTCGACCATCACCCAAAAGGCGTGTTGGTATTCTGATGATGATATCTACGGCGCCAACCTTTGGGATATCGTACCAGAGATCCAGGTTGCTGGCGTCACAGCGAATGGAGCTCTCGTAGTTGATGGGTGTCGTGCTGCAGCCATCAGATGGAAAGATTTCCCAGAGGTTGCATTTGTGACCGCAAATTCATTGAGGAGGAATATCATCGGTTTCGTTCCGTATCTCTCGTGGCCGATTTTCCTCATCGGGCTAGGCGTTTACACGATGAATCGAAGAGGAGGCATCGCACTCATCATAATCGGACTTGTGATCCTCTTTTTTTCTCCTCACCTGTTCGTTTACAGTCATTCTGGACGTATCGTTGCTGCACAACCGTGGTTGATTGGAGTGAAGGGGGCTATCAGCAAGGAAGATGTGGAGATGAACTTGTACGGCGGGGCCAGAGGACATTTCCCAAGGATGTATTTCACGCCTAGCGGATCGCAATTCTCGGTCCCAGAACGAGGCACAGAACGAGGAGGTTCGTTTACGCAATATGAAGATGCCAAAATCGCAGACAGTGGACGAGACGCGGGACACATCTACACGCTCATTGACACGTGCTCGTCAACGATGTATTATTTCCGCGCGGAGCGGCCACCGACTGTGTGTATGTTCACTGGACAGGAGGGAGGGCTTGGGAGGTTTGTGTTGTGTTCGGAGAGGTGTGGTATTAATGAGCTGCATAAGGAGAGCGTGTTGAGGATGCCAACGGAGATTGGTCAGAAAATGGAGCATACTGGATGGGTCGCACTTGGATGAGGGTTTTTTTATTGGGGCATTTCACTTTTGGATGTGCTCTGCTGACGCCGTTTTAAATTAGATGTATTATATTGACTGATTCACTGCGAGATGTTATCGTTTGCAAGGGCTTGTGTTTCGACACTGTAAAAATGCACACTATTACTCTCGAGCGTTGTAGAATCATCACTCTTGTCCAAAGCCTACTCGTCCAAAAATCGCGATTTAGTAGTAGTCTCCTATTAAATTCCCACTCTCTTGACTTCACCACCACCGTCTCTAACACACGTCTACTCAACGATCATGTCCGCCCACACTCTACCTGATCTCCCATACGCCTATGATGCTCTTGAGCCTTTCATCTCGAGGCAGATCATGGAGCTCCACCATAAAAAGCACCATCAAACCTATGTGAACGCTCTCAATGCTGCTGAAGCTAGCTACGCACAAAGCACCACCCCAAGGCAACGCATTGCCCTCCAAGCAGCACTCAAGTTCAACGGTGGTGGTAAGTCCTCATAATATTTATTCAGGCGCCAGACGATCGTGTCATTGGCATTTTCATCTTATCGCTCGTCATCGATCGTGATCTCACGTTATTCATTACACATACTTCTAGGTCACATCAACCACTCTCTCTTCTGGAAGAACCTCGCGCCTGCCTCCAGTGAGGGCAAGGGTAACGGTGGTTCCCTGCAGCCCGGTGCTCTCAGTGATGCCATCGTGCAGTCCTTTGGGTCTCTCGATGCGCTCAAGAAGGAGTTCAACGCTACCACCGCTGGTATCCAAGGTTCGGGGTGGGGCTGGCTTGTACGTTTCTTATTCTATCAGACAGACTGTTGTAGTGCTCACAACACTTTACCGTCAGGGGTTGAACCCCTCGACAAAACGCCTCGAGATCGTCACGACTGCAAACCAGGACCCACTTTTGACTCACGTCCCTATTATCGGGGTTGACATCTGGGAACATGCTTTCTACCTCCAGTACCTTAACGTCAAGGTTGATGTGAGTTATCATTTTGTCGTTGGAGTGAGGTACAGTTCGTTGATTATATCTATAGTATTTGAATGCTATCTGGAGCGTTATCAACTTCGAGGAGGCTGAAAAGAGGTTCAAGGAGGGTCTTTCTTCTAGCAAGCTGTAAGCTTCCGAGCAGGGCAAGGGAAGGGGAATAAAATGAACAAGGAACGAATTTGTGCCATGTTGTATCATTGATGCGTCGCTTTTCGCAATCGAGTCGTATTTATTGTTCGTTCTTGGACAAAGTTCTGACAGTTTGGATATCTTGTCGAAAATGAGTGTTCGTTCAATCAATTTTCTTTTCCCATGAAGTCGTCGTTTATAATTACCACAGTATGTGAATGCAAATTTGATTTATATGTCGGCAAGGCTGATTAGACATGCACCGCAGCCTGGTCTACGTGCACAGGTTTGTTGCTTGTCTGAAATTCAGAACCGTTAGCCTTTGCTGTCACGGGGAAGCAAGCGGGATCCTTTGAAGATAAAGAGTGATATGAGTCATACGAAACAACTTCGTGAATTTGTGCTGAACGGATATAGATGTCACGAACCGGTAACGGTGACTTGTTCCATAACACCATAAATCTCCACTTTCGCTGTTTGCGGCATCGAACTGAGGCAGTCGTTCAAGGCAGCGCAAAAATCATTGCGGTTCAACAGCTGTACTAATTCGCCTCCGTCTGTTGTGAAGATCGCCATGACGCGCGAATAGGGACCAAATTTTCGCAGAATTGAACACAGCCGGAGAATACTCTCATTCAGCCATGGGACGATGAGGGTGTGGAACATGATTTTGCGGGTGAAGGTGCACCAGGTTCGACAGACCAACGCAAACTGAATGAATGCACGAAGGTCATGTCGATGTTATTGCCATGTCCTATCTATAAATGTTGGTTTGCGGAGTAGAGATGGAGGAGCGGGCGAGATGTGTTATAGAATTGATGGTATGAGGAGGTATGTGCACTGTTGGTGGCCCATAACGGTTACGAGTACCAAGTGACATGGCATGCTATGTGACAGCAGAGCGATTGCAGTAGTGCTACTAGCCTGTTGCCCGGCGCCCGGCGCCTTAATGGAATACGAGACTCAGCAATCAATATCCCACGAAGACTGTGTATCATCCAGTGTAGGAACGATATACTGTGTTTTGCTCAAAACAATTGACTGCCAACCACTAATTAGCGTCCTCATTGGCAAAACGATGCAGGGAGTTATGTACATACATGTTATTGATATCAAACCAAGACTCGTTCGCTTGATGCATAGGCTGAAGACCAGCCCACTAACCGATGTTGCAAGGGGAGTCGCTGATCCCAAGGTGATATGGAGCCATCAGGCTATGTCGCAGGTTCCTCGAGGGAGACGAATCAAATGAAGATGGCATCAGTCCTGGCAGCCTGAGCCTGCAGGCTGGTCGCTGCAGACCTGGGGGAATTGCAATTTGAACTCACGTGCCAATCACAGGTAAATTCTCACGAACACGGGCTGGGTCAGTTTCACTGAGCGCCCAGCGAAGCTTATTATGTTTCAGCGCCACCATAACTGCCGACAAGGAGACATTCGACCACGACGGAATCGAAATACGTTTTCTTTGGACTGCGCAAGAGTGAACATTGAGATCACCCTGCGACGTACTAGACTCCGCCTCATGCTATGTATCTTGAGCGATCGACTCCGAATGACTTAGATTTCAATTGGATGAGTATACATGCAGGCTCTTCCAAATATGCCCCTTCGCGAGCCCTTTCCCTGCGCCGGCATTGGGCAACAGTGGTTTGGAACCCGTCGGTGCAAAAAGTTTGTTGACTCAAGAGATCTACGGGAAATCTGGTGAGCGTAGGGCTAATACTTGTCGCCCTCCAGAATTCTCACCAGTAAACAAGCAGAACGCTAGCATAGTGACACTTCAATCAAATCCAAACGCGGTACTCACCCTCGAGCTTGACGTGCGTTCTTGTGATCTTGTAGCTCAACAGGAGTGATGATGATATTTGATTTGGTGGGAACACCAATGAATGTATGTTCAAAGGCCTATGGCAGCATGCCTTGCAGCGGTCAGCACTTGACCAGAATTGCCGGCGCTAAGAGTACTTACGCTTTAGACTCGGACATGCAGGTTTCCGCGGCATCGCATTACTTTGATTTCGCAAGTGTTTCTTGGACACTTGGCAGCTGGTAGTGATGCGTGCCAACAGTGGATGTCTGACCGTGATTTCAATGTGCGCATCGACAATCTCATTGTTAGTGACATTATTTGGTCCCATTATTGCGCTGTGGATGTTGTAAGACGTTCCACAATCTGGGTCCACAGCTCTTTGTTTGACTGTGGCCTTTCTACAGCAAACCCTTGAAATACCCTCATCGCATTGCCCACTCCTTCTCCTCATTCTGACAAGGTCACTCAAAAGTTGATCTCTCTCTCTCTCATCTTCTTCACAACTTTTCCAGTGCTATATACAACGCATCAGACGCAATGACTATCAATATTAACGCTAGCACCGTGGATGTTGGCTCAGATCTCCCTGATCTGTTATATGCAACTGACTCAGTGCCAAAATTTCGCGTGTTTCAAACTTTGGGCACGGGCGGCTTTGCGAAAGCAATGCTGGCACAATCCTTGATGGAGCCAAGTCGCGTGTTTTGTCTGAAGGTCTTTCGAAAGGACCGACTCAAGGACATAGAAGAAATCACGATGGACCTCGCTGTGAACAAACGCATCGCAACATTGTTGCCGTGTCCCGCGAGGAATTTTCTCATGGGACTGGAATTCTCATTCCAAACTGAACATGAAGTAATTTTTGCCTTGGTATGTCCTTTTCCCCTGCGATCCATTTCAGTTGTTTGATGCCATTGGACATCTACAGGATTTAATGGCCGGCGACCTCAGCATGTATATGATAGATCGTCCTTCATATTGTTTGAAACATTCTCATAGGTGGGCTGCCCAAATAGTAAGTGGTCGTCTTTCCTGGTTTTCGATGTCTCTCATCTCCGACTTTGAAGGCCCTCGGGATCAACACCCTACATGCAATGGGTATCATCCATCGGGATATCAAACCAGAGAATATCTTGATTGATGTGCGAGAGAATGTTCGGGTGGCCGACTATGGCCTATGCTACGTAGATGAACACGAAAATCCCTTGTACCAAGAGCGGGTGTATTCGAGAAGTGCGGTAGGAACGACCTACTGCATGGCGCCAGAAGTCCTACAAAACAGACTTTGTTCCGATCCTATAGAGTACGGGACACCCGTCGACTGGTGGTCGTTCGGCTGTGTCATGGTCCAGCTGTTTTCACGAAACCATATGGTACGTTTTGCGTCTTCCTTCGCTGCCATCTTGCTGATACCATCTTCTCAGGCGGCCTTCCACACAATGGACGACATATTGTGGTATGAATACTGGGGCTCCAGCCGTGATAGACTAGACAGGCGGCGCGCCTTGCAAGACCAAGGTTTCAATCAAGATATCGCAGATTTACTGTCAGGTGTAAGTCTTGTATTGTTCATTTGACAATTCCATCATTTATCTTTACCGCTGCAGCTGTTGGATCCTGAACCTTCCACACGATACGGCATGCCTCAGATCGTATGTAACGAAGCATTTTCATGTGTTTCTGGAAACACGCTTTTCACCGACGCATACACTCAAGGTACGTGAGATCGATTTTGTCTGAGAACATCGTACTTACAATCCATTGCAGCGGAGGAGCGCGAGGAACTTCCAGATTCTCTGCCAAAGTTCCGAGACGATGATCCCTCAGAGGAGTGGTGTGGCATACTGCCCTCGGATGCGGGGCACATTCCAAACGTAGATTGGGTCAAACCAAATTACGATGAATAAATGCACCTTGGTCTAGCTACCTTGACGCCCAATGTCATTCACTTTTTCTTGGTTCACATATATATATCATCTACATTCCTTTGACTCACATATATCTTCAACGTTCCCTTGTTCTTGATTCACATATATCTTAAACATTCTCTATCTACCATTTGTTCCATATGTCCAGGTGATGGTGGAATCAGAATGGGTGTTTCAAAATAATTGGTGCTAGCACCGTTAGCTGGTCGACAGGACTTCTGGCTGTGTCCTACCTTGGATTAAATGCTATCCATCATGAACACACGGTGAGCGGCAGTGATTATGCTAATTCAACTAGACTAGGTAGGGCACAGACGATACGATAAAACGAGGGGTAACAACTATAGCAAGACGTGAAAACACAACTTTATCGTTGATGAAACAGGGTGCAAGGAATTGAGGGATGCTTTGAATTGTTTGTGGGGGTACCTGAGGGTGTTCTTCAAGCTGCTTTGGACAAGACGCCGTCCTCTTCATCTCATCAGGTTTCTGATAGTTTCGGTGTTGGAATGGTTGTTATTGACTGACAATTTATTTATTTTTATATTGGCAGGAGCTCAGTTTGGCTTGGATGCCTAGGGCGGATGGAACATTTTTATCAGAAAACTTCCAGCACCTTTGCCAATGTAGTATTCATCACAGGTTCGGTTGTTCGCTCCTCTTTATCAAATGGCGTATGGCTGACCTAGGGTACAGGTAACTGCGATGACGAGGGAACAGTCTTCAAGTTCTCCTTCAGTACTGCCAACATCACGTACCTCGCTTTTATGTCACAAAGACGCTGATTCACTCAACTCGTTTTAGGACAGGCGAACAATTCCATACAGATTGGGCGACCGAAGCAACACCTGAGGAGATCAACAATATCTTGCGCATGTACTTATCCTGAAGACTCAACCACGGGGTCTCCGTTTGGAACTGAGACGCTTCATTAACTCACCCCGCAGTTCAAGCGCATAGCTGATTTTCAGGGAGATTTGGTGTTTCAAGCGCCTAGACGGTTCCTTTTGCATGAGCGATCGGGGAAACAGAGAATTTGGACTTGTCGTAGGTGCATGTTTTGTTTTGTTTGACGGGAGATGACTAGTTTGTCAGTCAGTGAAGGTCTAAAGGCAGTCACGCTTCTAGGCGCGGTACGTTGGCGTTCATGATCGAACTTCAACACGCCACTTACTTTGTTCTAGTATCACGGTCCCGATTTCATTGATAAGATGCGGGGCGGGCCAGGGAGCTTGTTGGATTACTTTGCTGCCAAGTTCGATCGTAATGGAGATTCCATTAGTATCAGTATCTTCTGGCCGTAATACGCTGACGAGTCACAGGGTATGCTGATGAGGTGAATGGCCTTGGACTCCGCCTGTTATTGTGCAGGACACGTATATGAAGGAGGCGATAGAGTTCTTGATGAATTTTAGTCTAGCTCACCCGCTGTAGGACTTGTTTAGTGATAAGACTCGTTGCTTGGGAGTCTTACTTTCCTGAAGAGATACGTTGATGGAAACATGCAGGATGGCACGATTGCGAGTGCGTCTGTTAAAATGGCGTTCAGGGTTATTATTGGGGTTGGCGCAATGTTTTGCTTTGTAGGGTCTGCCTGCGCGAAGCTAGCTAGCCTCCTCTGGCGAGTGTGTCGCTGGCGAGAAGTACACTTGACGTGATATAGCTAGCGATCTACTTGTGCGATGGTGCTTGAAACCTTCTGAAGACCGGAGAGACGATCGGGACCTACGAACGAGTTGAAATTTGCTAAGAGCAAGTTTCTATTCAGGGCCTTGCGCACGCAACGTTGCAGAATCATGTATATTTCAGCGCCTTTTTTGCTCTCCTGGTAAAGGTCAGATCCACAATGTATGCAACAACCCTTCCGCAGAGCCGCTTGATCAGCGAGCATGTCTGAAAGCATCATTCTGACCTGTTCGTCTTGCCAATATAAACCATTACATCCACACTTGACAAGATTTGACTCATGAGCGCGGCGGCTTGTATAAATTCACTGTAGGACTGGCGATTTGAGTTCATTGGATATCTGTAAGATTGCCCAGAATAACTCCTACAGCAAGGAGTCAACAATACATTGTTCGATGAATGGTGCTGAACTTACTGAGGATGTCGTCTCGTTATCATGTATTCCTAATCCGCTTGATCGGAGACACGAAGAATCAGCAGAAGTGTCCACAATGATAGATGTGAGGGTAAGCGAAGAGTGACAACGAAACTGAACTGCTGCAATGTTGCGCTGGAAATTCATGCATTAGATTTTGAATACAACAAGAGAACTCAACATGCCTCTTCAGCCTGCGCGAGAGAAACATCGACGATAAATGGCTGTGCATAACCTCCATGAACGGGCCACCAGGATGATAGGTAGGGTATGCGAGCTGCGAATGTGGCGGGTGTGATTGCAAATGATTGGGTGAATGATAGTGGTGTAGTCTGAAAAGACATGAGTCGAAAATGGGACAGGAAGTCGTCGAAACTCGCACTTTCATATCCAGCAGTGACAACCCATCGACCATCTCTTGACACCGCTACTGCCCATGCCACCACCTCGCGAACATTCTGCGCTTCTCCATTCTCCCTACCCACCTTTACATCCCATTTCCGATGTCTGGAAATCCGCTGATCATTCGCTGACCATCAGGAAATTTTATCCAAGGGCCGGAGAGAAGTGCTTGGTGCTGCGAGTTGGACTCTCAAGGTAAATGCAGTTCAAGGGAATAGTGATGAAGGCCACAGCACCAGATTGGGACGGGGATGCAGGCTTGCGAGGTTGTAGGATTGCAATAGCGATTGCAGATCTGAAGGACGTGGCCATGCTGTGCAAAAAAAACGTTGGGCGCTTATTCCACACAAGTGCTAAAGCTGTGAAGTAGCGGTAACCGAACACGAGGATCACGCAAGGAAGACGCACGTGTAGAAGACTTGAGCAACGACATCCTTTCCTGACTTGAATTTCATCGAACGCAACACCGCTCCATCGCAGCTTTCGTTCCGCATTCGTCTTTCTGTGGACAAGTCAAGTACATCTGAATCCTAAGTAAGTGATGGAATTTGGTGGTAAGAGCAGAAATGATAACGCACCCATTCAGTAAATCTCAAAACAAACATCATGGATGCCCCTACGAAGCACAACAGTCTAGCGACAACGCCCTTGCGAAAGACCAAAGTAGATGACCTGAGCGCCATGTTATGCCTGCCGAATGGAAAGCGGATCATCGTCCATTCATATGACGGGTCATTCCGAGTCCGGGAATTGGAGACGGGCACTCAGGTTGGGGAGGAATGGGAGGACAAAGATGACGATGTGGAGACTATGGTATTATCGCCGGACGGCAAGAAAGTCGCAAGTGGGAATTGGGATGGCGCAGTGAAATTGTGGAGCGTCGACACAGGCAAGGTCATCAAAACCTGGACAGGGCATACAAAGCGGGTGACTTCTGTGAGCTGGACTTCAGATGGAGGGCAAGTGGTGAGTGGATCAGAAGATGGAACATTCAGAGTGTGGGATGTCGAGATCGGAAAAACTATCCTTGGTCCAATCAAGGCAGGGGCTAACGTGCACGCGGTTTGCTACTCACCCGATACCAAGATGATCGCCACCGGTACGACTGAGGCTGGGCTCAAAATCTGGGATGCTGACTCAGGCGAATTGCTCAATACATTCAAGGGAGCATTTACGTGCCTGGCATGGACCTCGGATGGGAAAACACTTGTCGCTGGAGGATCGAAATTCGACACAGCCACGTGGACCGTTGTTGACCTGTGCGAACACTATGTCACTACAATTTCACTGTCTCCCAATGACCGCATCCTCGCAACCATACCATTTCGGGGAGATACAGTGCAACTATGGGACCTCGAAACAAATGAACCCATCGGAACACCACTTCACCATCAACTTGATGATCGCGTGAGGTCTGCGACCTTTTCTGTAGATGGAAGGTTCCTTCTCACTTGCTGCCGCGACCGCATTTACACATGGGATGTTTCCACTATCGTCAAAAGAGCTGGCCTTCCGTCAGATATCGTAAGCATAGATATATTTCATTTTCGAGGTCACTTATAACGCATCCAGCTTGATGTTACACCACGACCAGCACCAAAGATCAAAGGTGCTCGTGTTCCTCCAGGCTTTTTTGACGATGCACTACGAGAGGCTAATGTATGTCATCTCCATCTATTATTCGATTCTTTGACAAAATTATTGCCAGTTGCACATTCGTCTATCTCAATCGCATGCCCCGCCTACTCCAACACCACATCAACGCACCTTCAATCCCTTTACCTCAGTCTGGCGCAGCTCCGAGCCACATGGGGCAACTGGGTCCACCACCCAATCCCAATCCCGACCTTTCAGCTGGACCCGAAACATTTCTAGTATATTGCGCAGACGAGATCGATCGGACATCCACTTGCGAGAGGTCGAGGTCCCTTGTACACAGGGAAAACCTGTGCGTTTTTTAACTCATATTCTCCTTCGCCACTGAGTCTTTTCGCACAGAGGAACTATCACGCGAAAAAGAGAAAGATCCCAGCCGCTAGCTCGTATCAGTTTTCCAATACTCATACCACGCAGACAGACAGTGCAGTGATCCAGAGCACACCGTCTTCACCTCCAGCTGCTAATACCTCGTCAGCATCTGCAGTAGCTGGTACCCCAGTGACAATGGGAGCACCTGCACGTCCTCATAACACTGTTGCTGTATGGCGCGCTCGTTTTGTGCGCTTGCTCTGTTGTGCGCCTATTTAGCACACCGACGATTAACATTGGAGACGCAGTCGCAACTACGGCACTGGTTTCTAGAACGATGATGCGGTATGATACACGGCGGATCCTGGACTCATTTCTTACTCTGGATCGGTTGCGCGTCTGTTGAGCACAAGGGAATTTCTTGTTTCTCGTTGATATTTTCTATCGTTTCATCTACTTCCAGTAAACGTCCTGCACTTCGTCGTTGTATCTCACTTCCTCCTTCTGCTACTATTTTCTTTTTTGACAGTCTGACTCTTTGACCTGGGCAAACCCTGCAGCACGCTTCATGGGATATGTACACTACTTGCAGTACGTATATGCGCAATCAATTTTGCATTCAGCTATTATCGATGCTCATGACCTTCATGCATGTCACTTTTCTTCTTGATTCTCGGTGCGGGCTCGGCACAATGTTTTATATCGCCTGCAGTCACCTTCCATCTGCCTTCATGTTACCGATTATGCTTTGTGAGCATCGGATTCGCACCTCCATATCGTCCTCAGAGTTTCGTGCGTTCACGATGTGCTCCAGTGACCTTTTCTTCCTCGTGGCTAATACACTGTATGGTCAAATATTGGAAACACGCGAATTCAACTCATACCCTACCCTCATCATAGCTTTGTCGCTTTATATATATAACAAGTTATGTGGGTGTGTTGATGGTTTACCTTGACGCACACTGACTCTGCGTCTAACACCTCAACAGGTGTAGGATTTCTGTCCATGTTTTCCGCCGAGTGTGAGTTCATCGATCGAACTGGCTATTGTCAATCCTACGTGCTTACATGCACATAAATGCCTGATGGTTCAGGCATCTTCCTACTCAGAACAATCGCAATATGGTATCGGGACAAAACGTTCATGGCATTCAAAATCATCAACACCATTGTGAGGCCAATACCA